>PISX010009932.1:41934-73183 GCA_004024625.1 Mellivora capensis | reverse complement strand
AGAGAGTTCCAGAAGATATATTTGAGCAAATCATAGCTGAAGACTTCCCTAATCAGGGGAAGTAAACAAGCATTTGTGTCCAAGAGGCAGAGGACCCCTCCCAAATCAATGAGAACAGACTGACCCACAATCCATTATAGTACAATCTGCAAATCTTAGATCCAAGGAAACAATCTTGAAAGTGGTGAAGGGGAAGAGATTCTTTACATACAGAGGGAGGAACACCAGAATAACATCAGACCTGTCCACAGAGATCTGGCAAGCCAGAAAGGGCTGGCAAGACACATTCAGGGTACTAAATGAGAAGAACAAGCAGCCAAAGATACTTTATCCCACAAAACTATCATTCAGAATGGATAGAGAGACAAGGAGCTTCCAAGACTTGCAGAAACTGAAAGAATATGTGACCACCAAGCCGGCCCTGCAAGAAATATTAAGGGGAGGGTTCTATAAAAGGAGAAAGATCCTAAGAGTGATATATAACAAAAATTTACAGAGACAATCTATAGAAACAAGGACTTCACAGGCAACATGATCACAACAAAATCCTGTATTTTAATAATTACTCTCAATGTGAATGGCTTAAATGCTCCCATTAAATGGCACAGGGTTGCAGATTGGATAAAAAGACATGAACCATCCATATGCTGTCTACAAGAGACTCATTTGAACCTAAAGATACAACCACACTGAAAACGAAGGGATGGAGAATCATTTTTCATGCCAACGGACCTCAAAAGAAAGCTGGGGTAGGAATTCTCATATCAGACAAATTAGATTTTAAGCTAAAGATTGTAGTTAGAGATACAGAAGGACACTATATCATTCTTAAAGGGTCTATCCAACAAGAGGACCTAACAACTGTAAATATCTATGCCCCCAACATAGGAGCAGCCAACTACATAAACCAACTGTTAACCAAAATAAAGAGACAACTGATAATAATACGTTTATATTAGGAGACCTCAACCCACCACTCTCAGCAATAGACAGATCATCTAAGCAGAAAATCAACAAAGGAACAAGAACTTTGAATGACACACTGGACCAGATGGACCTTATAGACATATACAGAACATTCCACCCTAAAAAAACAGAATACACATTCTGCTCGAACGCAAATGGAACTTTCTCCAGAAGAGACCACATACTGGGTCACAGATCAGGTCTCAACTGATACCAAAAGATTGAGATTATTCCCTGCATATTCTCAGACCACAATACTTTGAAATTGGAACTCAATCACAAGAAAAAATTTGGAAGAAATTATAATACTTGGACGCTAAAGACCATCCTGCTTAAGAATATTTGGGTCAACCAGAAAATCAGAGAACTTAAACAATTCACGGAAACCAATGAGAATGAAAATACATCCGTCCAAAACCAATGGGATACTGCAAATGCAGTCCTAAGGGGGAAATACATAGCCATCCAAGCCTTATTCAAAAACAAAAATCCCGAATACAAAAATTAACTTTACACCTTAAAGAACTGGAAAAAGAACAACAAATAAAGCCTAAGCCACAGATAAGAAGAGAAATAATTAAGTTTAGAGCAGAGATCAATGAATTAGAAACCAGAAATACAGTAGAGCAGAGCAACGAAACTAGAAGTTGGTTCTTTGAAAGATTAATAAGATTGATAAATCACCAGCCAGACTTAACCAAAAGAAAAGAGAAAGGACCCAAATTAATAAAATTATGAATGAAAGGGGAGAGGTAATGACTAACACCAAGGAAATAGAAACAATTATTAGAAATTATTATCAACAACTATATGTCAATAAATTAAGCAACCTGGAAGAAATGAATGCCTTCCTAGAAACCTATAAACTACCAAGACTGAACCTATAAACTTCCTTGGAAGAAATGGGCAAACTGAATGGACCAATACCCAGCAATGAGATTGAAGCAGTGATCAAAAACCTCTCAAAAAAACAAGAGTCCAGGCCTGATGGGTTCCCTGGGGAATTCTACCGATCATTCAAAGAAGAAATAATACCTAATCTCCTGAAGCTGTTTCAAAAAATAGAAACAGAAGGAAAACTTCCAAACTTATTCTGTGAGGCCAGCATTACCTTAATTCCAAAACCAGGCAAAGACCCCATCAAAAAGAATTACAGACCAATATCCCTGATGAATATGGATGCCAAGATTCTCAACAAGATCCTAGCTAATAGGATCCAACAGTATATTAAAAGGATTATCCATCATGACCAGGTGGGATTTATCCCAGGGATACAGGGTTGTTCAACATTCAGCAATCAATCAATGTGATAGAACACACTGATGAGAGAAGAGACAAGAACCATATGGTCCTCTCAATTGATGCAGAAAAAGCATTTGACAAAATACAGCATCTTTTCCCAACTAAAACTCTTCAGAGTGTAGGGATAGAGGGAACATTCCTCAATTTCATAAAAACCATCTATGAAAAGCCCACAGCAAATATCTTCTCAATGGGGAAAAGCTGACAGCCTTTCCCTTAAGATGAGGAACATGACAAGGATGCCTACTGTCGCCACTATTGTCCAAGATAGTACTAGAAGTCCTAGCAACAGCAATCAGACAACAAAAAAGAAATAGAAGGTATTCAAATGGGCAAAGAGGAAGTCAAACTCTCTCTCTTTGCAGATGACATGATACTTTTATGTGGAAAACCCAAGACTGCACCCCCAAATTACTAGAACTCAGATAGCAATTCCGTAATTTGGCAGTATATAAAATTCAATGCACAGAAATCAATTGCTTTCCTATATACTAAAATGTAACCGCAGAAAGAGAAATTAGAGAATTGATTTCATGTACAATTGTACTGAAAACCATGAGATAACCTGGAATAGACCTAATCAAAGAGGTAAAGGATCTGTACTCAAGGAACTACAGAACACTTATGAAAGAAGTTGAAGAAGACACAAAAAGATGGAAAAACATTCCATGCTCATGGATTGGAAGAAACATTGTTAAAATGTCTATGCTGCCTAGAGCAATCTATACTTTCAACGTCATCCTGATCAAAATACCAATGGCATTTTTCAAAGTGCTGGAACAAACAATCCTAAAATTTATATGGAACCAGAAAAGACCCCAAATTGCCAAGGAAATGTTGAAAAAGAGAAACAATGCTGGGGGCATCACGTTGCCTGATTTCAAGCTAAATTACAAAGCTGTGATCACTAAGACAGCATGGTACTGGCACAAGAACAGACACATACATCAGTGGAATAGAATAGAGAGCCCAGATATGGACACTCAACTCTATGGTCAACTAATCTTTGACAAAACGGGAAAAAATACCAATGGAAAAAAGTCTCTTCAATAAATGGTGCTGGGAACATTGGACAGCTATGTGTAGAAGAATGAAACTCAACCATTCTCTTACACCACACACAAAGATAAACTCTAAATGGATTAAAGACCTCTCAGTGTGAGACAGGAATCCATCAAAATCCTAGAGGAGAACAAAAGCAATAACCTAGTCGACATCAGCCACAACAACTTTTTTCAAGACATGTCTCCAAAGGCAAGGGAAACAAAAACGAAAATGAACTTTTGGGACTTCATCAAGATCAAAAGGTTCTGCACAGCAAAGGAAACAGTCAACAAAACAAAGATGCAACTCTCAGAATGGGAGAAGATATTCACAAATGACAGTACAGACAAAGGGTTGACATCTAAGATCTATAAAGAACTTCTCAAACACAACATCCAAAAAAACAAATAATCAAGTCAAAAAATGAGCAGAAGACATGAACAGACACTTCTCCAAAGAAGACATACAAATGGCTAACAGACACATGAAAAAATGTTCATCATCACTAGCCATCAGGGAGATTCAAATCAAAACCACACTGAGATACCACCTTACACCAGACAGAATGGCCGAAATTAGCAAGACAGGAAACAATGTGTGTTGGAGAGGATGTGGAGAAAGGGGAACCCTCTTACACTGTAGCTGGGAATGCAAGCTGGTGCAGCCACTTTGGAAAACAGTGTGGAGATTCCTCAAAAAAGTTAAAAATAGAGCTACCTTATGACCCAGCAATTGCACTACTGTGTATTTACCCCAAAGATACAGATATAGTGAAAAGAAGGGCCACATGCACCCCAATATTCATAGCAGCAATGGCCACAATAGCAGAACTGTGGAAGGAGCCAAGATGCCCTTCAACAGATGAATGGATAAAGAAGTGTGGTCCATAATGGAGTATTACTCAGCCATCAGAAAGGATGAACATATGCATCAACATGAATGGAACTGGAGGAGATTCTGCTGAGTGAAATAAGTCAAGCAAAGAAAGATAATTATCATTTGGTTTCACTTATTTGTGGAACATAAGGAAGAGTACGGAGGACATTAAGAGAAGGTAGGGAAAAATGAAGAGGGATGGGAAATGAGAGATGGAAACAAACCATGAAAGACTATGGACTCTGGAAAACAAACTGAGGGTTTTAGAGAGGAGGGGTGTGGGAAGATGGGTGAGCCTGGTGCTGGTATTAAGGAGGGTACAGATTGCACGGAACGCTGGGTGTTATATGCAAACAATGAGTCATGAAACACTACATCAAAAACTAATAATGTACTGTACGGTGACTAACATACTAAAAAAAAATTTTTTAAAGAGTCACATGCTCTTCAGACTGAGCCAACTGGGCACTTCTGTTCATTCTTTTCTAATTAACATTTTTAAATTCTTACATTTTTAATTTTAGAAGTATCCCCAAAGAGAGTCATTTTATGAGCTATTATCCTATGTCAAGTTAGGATTTTCAAAGGACTTTCCCAGGATTTATGTTTCCTTTTTTTCCCCTTTCCTGCCCCCTCATCCCTCTATTTAGTGATACAGAAAAAGGATACAGGTCCTGGGTGGTGAATAGAGAAAGCAGGTCCTGTAAGGGCTATGCTAGGGCAGGTGGCAGAAATCACCTCTGGCATGACAGTAACTCTCGGACAGCACAGAGAGGTTGAGAGAAGTACCCACCTGTCGTTTAAGGAGCAGGGCCCTGATTTCAAATCTGGACATCTAAAGCTCTATGTCCTAGTAAAGTAGGCTATCTAAGAGAAGGACCCAGATCATTGCAATTAATATGAGCTACATAATAGCACAGTAAAAAGAACATGGCAACTGATGAGGACTAGAGCCAGTTTGACCATAAAAAACAACTTTTCTAAAAACAATGACCATCAGTCTGGTCAGTTTTATAAGTCCCATTGAGTTCACTTATGTTTTCATAGACCGCAGCACTTCTCTATTTGTGAAGACCCTTTCTCCTGGTCTTTGGTGTCCTATTGCTTCCATATTCCTCTGCTGTTGTGCCCTATGCCGAGTTGCATTGTTGGCTGGTTTCATGGGAGAACTAGAGTGCAAGAGGGGGGAACCAACACTCATAAACTTGAATACCCTCTATGTGTCAGAGGTGTGCTGTATCCATCATGTAGTCCTCAATACAATCCCATGATGTGTCATTGGCTCCATTTTACAGAAGGCATTGTTTGACCTGTGAGTTCATGTGCTTTCACCACATCATGGTTCAGGGCCTCTGGGTAGAGGTGGCAGACACCTGGTCGCAAATGAAGTAGGAGGTTTGATGAATGTTCATTTGCTGAGCAGAGTGATGTTGTATATAAATGACAGAGATCTTTACAGCCCTCCACCTGCTATTTGAAAAAGAGCAAGGAAAACATTTCTTACCAAATGTATGTTTCTCATGGCAAAACCAGTAAGTGGCCAATGCTAAAACATTTTTTTTTTAAATTCAAGTCAACAAACAAACGTAGCTGTGATGGGTATGATTGGCCTTAGGATTTTGAGAAAATTCGAAGATGCAAATGGAGAGCCTTTAGTCAATATTTATTTTTAATAACTCCTAAAGGATGATAATAATAAATTAAAAAGGTGACCACTTAGAACAAAGGAAACACACAGGAGGCCTTCAAGACCTACACCAAACAGGATAGGCTTGTGGAACCTAAAATAAACCCATCACTTAAGAATTACCTATGGGAAATTCAGTCATTATTTCTGTAAGGGTGTGATGTGAAGAAATTATAATTATTTCATTTGCTATAAATCTCTGAGGTAGGAAATAGGCAATATGAATAAAGAAAACAGTGTATGTGATCCATCTAAAGCCTTCAACAATACTGAGAGCAAATGAATCAAGATGGAACTGGGGGAGGTCTACTGGGGCTTAGGAAACTAGAACTGGTTATATTCATTTCAATCACCAAGGAAATCAGGGACTCAGAATTAAAGGACGAAAATATCTCAAAAATTACCTAATTCAATCCCTAATCTTATAAACTTGGAAACTACCATCCAGGGATGGTTTAGAACACCAGATTCTTGATACCCGGGCCAGCATTCTTCTCCTACTTTATGATGTTCTGTAATACATCAGTTAGTATCAGTTATGAAATATATATAACATATTCTACTATAACCTATTCTCCACAAGTAGTTATAGATTATAACGAAAATTACCTCAAGCTTCCCCAGGGCCAGATCAGAGCTGCCTTCGACATGCAAATATGAATTACAAATACCAAAATGAGGTTATTCTAAGGGAACTCTAGAGTAAGTTCATCAAAAAGTATATAGGAAATATGCCAGGAGACAGAATTCTAATCTCTAAATAAAATATTAGTCCCTCTGCCACAGAAATATAATGTACAATTTTATTTATTCTTGTTCAAGAAAAAACAAACAGCTAGAGAATTTTGGAGAGATTGTGTAAAGTCAGCTCAAGTACACTTATTCTCATAATTCTCAATTCCTCACTAGAGGAGGAGGACTCCCTCGAATCGAGTGAGGTGAGTTAAGAACAAATAAAATGAAGCATTACGTTGCTCAGAAATAATAAACACATGGAGCTCATTACCACAAAAGAAGTATAGGCAAGGAATATAAATGGATTCATAGAGGTTTGACCAAATTTATGAATGTCACAGTCATAAATGGCTACTGAGAGTACTCCTAACCTTTAAGGTTAATGTCAAGGAGGAAAACTATGTCCTTTCCTGGCAAATCCCTTGAGGCCTCTGTTGTCAACACAGTACTGGATTGGACAGAATGCCAGGTTTGCCTGGCAGAGCAGTTCTTAAATTCCTTTTAACTAATGGGTATCCAGGCCAGAGGAACATTCATCTCTGCAATGGGAGCATAAATGAAAAATGTTCCATTTTAAACAGGAAGCTTGATGAAATGCTGCTGTTGGACACTATTATTTACGTAATCAGAGTTGAACAAGGGGAAAAATTTTAGTTCTGCAATCAGAAGAAGGCAAGGTTTGAATCCAGGCCGTGCCACTGAGTGGGCCCTGGTGCAAGTTACTTACTTTTCTGCACACAGCTTTCTTCCTCACACGTGAAATGGAAAGAAACATCCTGCTAGAGGCATCTTGCTGAGACTTCTATAAGAAAATGCTTTATACACTGAAAAAAAAGTACATATTATTAGGTAGTGATAGTTTTAAGCAAATCTCAGTCACTTTGTGAGAGGGTCTATGAGATAGTATGAAGAGAGAGCAATCCTTGTTTTTTTTTTTTCTGAAGAGAATTTTTAAGATTCTTCAGAAAGGACCCTCAAGACCCAAGTCAGATGTCAACTCCCCAAGGCAGATTTTCTTTCCCCTCTAAATTTCTAGAAACCTCTAGTCATATCTCAAAGCATCTGTATTATTATCAGATTACCCACCTTCTTCATTTAACTGTGATTCTCCTCTAAGACAGAGGCCTCCTCTTATTCATCTTTGTGTCCCTAATATTTATCATAGTCTTTGTACATAGCTGGCACTCAAGGGATTTTGAATAACTTATTCAATGTGCGGGCGATCCTGCTGTCTTAATTTTACAACAGTAAGATAAAGAAATGATTCAACTATAAAATGCAGTAAGTTAAAAGTGACTAAGGTGCAACATAAAGACTGATCCTCAGCTTTCCTAATTTCTAGACTTTAGTCCCTAATTTGGGAATAATAGCATCTTGGTCCTTTTTACATAAAGAATAAAAGGCAAGACATGGATCACTGAGTACTGAAATATTTACAAATGACACAAATTTACAATACTAAAATCACATTCCTAAAAACCCTTTAAAATAAGATGAATATAACGTTTGACCATAACATCAAATTTTAGGTAAGTACAAGATTGCAGAGTCTGATCACCAGACTCTCCTTCATTTTCTTCAAAGAGAAAATCTCCAGCTTTTTTAGCTTCAGCATTTAATAAAGGGATCAAAATTAATGTGAAAATGCAAACTTCATATTCAGTCCAGAACATGAACCAACCAAAGATATTTAGATCTTTTTAAATATCTAGGAAATTTTCTCTTCCAGTTCATAAAGTTAGAAAGGTAAATAGGAAGTTAAATAAGTATGCCTGCCAATGATATAGGAAAAGAATTGCATACTGTATGCTATGTAACCAAGTGGAATTTATCCCAGGTATGCAAGGTATGCAAGACTGTTTAACTTGCAGATGACAATGATATCACACATAGAAAACCCGAAAGGCTCCACCAAAAAACTACTAGGAATTGATACATGAATCCAATAAAACCGTAAGTTACAAAATCAATATATAGAAGTCCATTGCATTTCTATACACTAATTAAGTAGCAGAAAGAGAAATTACAAAAATAGGCACAAAGATCAGCAGAACCGAATAGAGCCCAGAAATAAACCTATGATTAAGTGATCAATTAATCTTCGACAAAGGCATGAATGTGCAATGGGAAAAAGTCTCTTCAACAATGGTATTGGGAAAACTGGAAACCTACATGCAAAAGAATGAAATGGGACTGCTTTCTTACACCATATACAAAAATAAACTCAAAATGAATTAAGTACCCTAATGTGAGACCTTACTGAATTGGAGAAGATATTTGCAAATGACATTTGATAAAGGGTTACTATCCAAAAAATATAAAGAACTTATATAACTCAATGCCAAAAAAAAAACCCCACAAATAATCCAATTAAAAATAGCAGAAAACATGAACACTTTTTCAAAGAAGACATTCAGATGGCCAATAGACACATGAGAAGATGCTCAACATAACTCATCATCAGAGAAATGCAAATAAAAACCACAATGAGAGGGGCGCCTGGGTGGCTCAGTGGGTTAAAGCCTCTGCCTTCAGCTCAGGTCATGCTCTCAGGGTCCTGGGATTGAGTCCCGCATCCGGCTCTCTGCTCAGTGGGGAACCTGCTTCCTCCTCTCTCTCTGCCTGCCTCTCTGACTACTTGTAATCGCTATCAAATAAATAAATAAAATCTTTTTTTAAAAAGTTCATTTCTTTACATTATAATTTAAAAAAACGCAATGAGATATCAATTCATACCTGTCAGAATGGCTAAAATCAAAATTATAAGAAACAAGTGCTGGTGAAGATGTGGAGAAAAAGGTACCATGCACTGTTGGTGGGAATGCAAACTGGTATAGCCACTGTGGAAAACAGTATGGAGGCTCTCCAAAAAATTAAAAATGGAATTAACATTTGATCCAGTAATATCTCTACTGGGCATTTATCCAAAGAATACAAAAACACTAATTCAAATAAGTCACATGCACCCCTATGTTTATTGTAGCATTATTTACAATAACCAAGATATGGAAACAATCCAAGTGTCTGTTGGTAGATAAATGGATAAAGAAGGTGTGGTATTTATATACAATGGAATATTACTCAGCCTTAAAAAGGAAGAAAATCTTGTAATTTGCAACACCATGTATGGACCCAGAGGGTATAATGCTAAGTAAAATTAGTCAGTCAAGGAAACACAAACCATATGATTTCATTCATATGTACAATTTAAGAAACAAAATAAATGAATAAAGAAAAAAAGAGACAAACCAAGAAACAGACTCTTAACTACAGAGAACAAACAGATGGCTACCAGAGGGGAAGTAGGCGGGGTTGGGGGTGGGTGGGTGAAACAGATGAAGAGGATTAAGAGTACACTTGTGATGAGCACTGAGTGATATACAGAATTGTCGAATCACTATATAGTATACCTGAAACTAATATAACACTGTATGTTAGTTATACTGGAAATAAAATTTTTAAAAAATTAATTAATGTAACCTCTATCACATTTGTGGGCCTTAAATGAAAGTCACATAATCATACCAATAAATCCTGAAAAGCATTTGAAAAATTCCAACACCTATTTGTGATAAAAACTCTCAGTAAACTAAGTATAGAAGGAAACTTCCTCATGTTGATAAAGAGCAGCTACAAAATATCTACAACTAACACACTTACCGGTGAGAAATTAGAAGCTTTCTCACTAAGATCAGGAGCAAGGCAAGGATCTTACCATTCCCTTTCACCACTGTACTGGAAGTTCTAGCTAATAAGACAAGAAGAGAAGAAAGAGAAGGGTATACAGTTTGGGAAGGAAGAAAAAAACTGTCTTTGTACACAGATGATCATGTAAAAAATCTGTAAGAATAAGCAACAACAAATAACCTCCTGGAAATGACAAGCAATTATAGCAAGGTTGTAGGGTACGAGGTTAACATACAAAAGTCAGACTGTCTCCTGTATAACAGCAATGAACAAGTGGAATTTGAAATTAAAAACAAAATACCACTTATAATAGCACCCAAAAATACTTAGGTATATAAAGCTAACCAAATCTGAACAAGATCTCTACAGGGAAAACTTTGTTTTATTTGAATAAAATGAAAGAACTAAATAAATGGAGAGATATTCTATGTTCATTGATAGGAAGACTCAATATTGTCCAGATGTCAGTTCTTCCCAATCTGATCTATAGATTCAATGCAATCCCAGTCAAAATCCCAGCAAGATATTTTGTGGATTAGCAACAAACTGATTCTTAAGTTTGTACAGGGAGGTAAAGGGCCCAGAACAGCCATAACAATATTAAGGAAGAACAAAGCTGGAGGACTGACATCACCCAACTTCAAGATTCACTGTAAAGCTGTAAGAATCAAGACAGTATGGTACTGATCAAAGAACAGTTACAGAACAGAAGAAAAGAACAAAGTTTACATTAAATAGATCCATGGGACAGAAGAGGGCCCAGAAAGAGACCCTCCATAAATAGTCACCTGGTCTTTCACAAAGGAGCAAATACAAAAGAATGCGGCAAACATCATTTTTTCACCCAATGTTGGAAAAACTGGACATTTACATGTGAACAGATTGATATAGACACAGACCTCATACCCTTCACAAAAATTAACTCAAAATGGATGACAGACCTAGATATAAGATGCAAAACCATAAAACCCCCAAAATATAACAGAAGAGAAAACCTAGATGACTTGGGTATGGCAATAACTTTTTCAGATACAACACAAGGTACAATCCATGAAAAAAACTGATTAAATGGACTTCATTAAAATTAAAATCTCCCACTCTGTGAAAGACAATGCCAAGAGAATGGGAAGATAAGCCACAGACTGGGAGAAAATATTTGTAAGACACATCCAATAAAGGACTGTTATTCAAGACATATAAAGAACTCTTACAACTCGACAATAACAAAACAACCTGATTTAAAGAAGGGCCAAAAGAGACACCTCACCAAAGAAGATACACAGATGGCAAATTAACATGCGAAAAAATATACCCCACATTGTATGTCATCGGGGAAAAGCAAATTAAAACAGCGAGATACCAGCACACACCTAGCAGAATGGCCAAAATCCCAAATCTGGCAACATCAAATGCTAGTAAGGACATGGAGAAACAGAAATTGTCACTTATTGCTGGTGGGAATACAAAATGGTACAGTCACTTTGGAAGATAATTTGGCTGCTTCTTATAAAACAAAATATACTCTTACCATCCCATTCAACAATTGTGCTTCTTGACATTTATCTAAAGGCCTTGAAAACTTATGTCCACACAAAAACCTGCACATAGATGCTTACAAAAGCTTTCTTCGTGATTACCAAAACTTGGATATAAGCCATGAAAAGACAAGGCAGAACCTTAGGTGCATATCACTAAATGAAAGAAGCCAATCTGAAAAGGCTACATACTATGGGATTCCTACATCTTGCAAGAGGCAAAACTATTCAAGACAGTAAGAGGATCAATGGCTGCCACGGGTTAGGGGTCAGGGGAGATGAATAGGCAGAGCACAGTGGATTTTTAGGGCAATGAAACTTCTCTGTAGGATATTACAATAATGGATACATGTCCTTATACATTTGTCCAAACCCACAGAATGAACGCACAGCACCAAGGATGTCATGTAAATGCGTGAGTGTCAGGGGAGGATCATCAGTGACAAATGTCCCATTCTGCTGGAGGATGTTGATAACGAGGGGAAGCTATGCATGTTGCGGGGAGCAGGGGGTACATGGGAAATCTCTGTATCTTCCTCTCCATTTTGCTGTGATCCTAATACAGATCTTAATAAATAAAGTCTAATAAACAAATAAGCAAGCACGTATATAGTTGCATCTGTGTGTGTGGGACCCTGTGCACACCCATGTGTGTGTCCTTTCCTCATTTTCAGTAGCTGAAAGGATGAGTGCAATGGGTCAACAGGCCCCAGAGAACAGCATCTTCCCCTGCACCCAGGAGCTAGCCCAGCCCTACCGCCACCTGGATGAGACCGTCTCATGCCAGCTTTACTCAGCACCATCCCCACTCAGCACTTGCAGCCCTGTTTGCAAAGCCAACCCTCAGCTCCTCTGAATTCTGAAATGCTCTCCACTAACAGACACGGTCTCTCTTGTCAAAGGGCCTGGAATGAATGTTTATTTCACATCTATTCTTCCTCGGCTTATTTATAGTCAGACTGACTTCGCTGCCCTCAGATTTCAGCCTCTTTATTCTCCAAGGCCAAATTTACATTGCTAGTTAATATCATATTGGTTATTCTGACCAACGACACCGATATACACTAACTTTATTGTCATTATTTCCTGCTGTCAATCTCATATTGGAATAGGCGACATGGCTCTTCTTTGTCATGGTGAGAAGTTTATCCTGCAAATTTTCAGTTTCTTAGGTCCTGCGTGAATGGGTTGTGCTTATCTCATGTGTGCTTCTAGGCATCTCCAGGGCTCTGCATTTTAACTTCGTACTTCTAAAAGCATCTGTACAGAGATAATATTAATGTTATTGCAACAGACAGGCAGAGCCTCATTTCTCTCTGCTTTGACTGAAAATGCCTGTTCGTTGAGAAAATGTGCAGACATTGGCATTTTTGTGTGAGGTCTGAATGTGTGTGGGTCCAGCCATTGACGGCAGGAAGAAATAAGACACAGCTGCCAGATGGTTTGGTTTAAAAAAAAAAAAAAAAAAAACAGTTAAACTGACTGGTGATCCACAACTATTAAAATTATTTTCCCAAAGGATCTTTTATTTGGGGGCTGGGAAAAACTCCCAAATGTACTCTCAGTTGCTTGGCAGAGTGGGCTATCTAAAGGTCACGTACCTCTCCGAGTAGCTACTTACCTAAAGATGTTGGGTGTTTTAAATTCTGCATACAACTGCTGATCATATTTAAATTTTTTAAATACCTGATTTAGAATTCAGAGTAGGAAGGTAGAAAGTGATAGAAAGATAATCGGCGTCAGACTTAAGTTCTAGTCTCTCCTGCTAATTTATTATCCTCAATGCAGCCCTAAGCCTCAGTTTACTGTTCTATATAACGGAGGTAAAAAAAAAAAAAATCTGCTCTGACTAGGTCATAGCCCTAGGGCTGTTTAAAGATCTTGAAATAGGGCGCCTGGGTGGCTCAGTCATTAGGCACCTGCCTTTGGCTCAGGTCATGATCCCAGGGTTCTGGGATGGAGCCCCGCTTTGGGCTCCCTGCTCAACAGGAAGCCTGCTTCTCCCTCTCCCACTCCCCCTGCTTGTGTTCTCTCTCTGACTGTGACTCTCTCTCTCTCACTCAAATAAATAAAACGTTTTGTTGTTGTTGTTGTTGTTGTTGTTGTTGTTTTTAAAGCCCACAAACTAAAGAACTGCTGGTGGAGGCAACAGAGTCAAATCCCACATCCGGTCTATGACTAAACTCAACCTCCCCAGATTCCTGTGCCCACCAAATGCGATGACTTTTTTCCTAAGAAATACACAAATAGTAAATAAAATGGAATGTCATCTTCCCTGAACGACGCTGTTCTCAAGGATGAGGTTTCTCTACGACCTCTGTACCACACACTATGGAACAGTAGCATTCAGGAACATTTTAAAAGCAGAAAGGAACGAGTACTTTGTAGAGGTCTACAGATTACTACACATGGCACGAAAATACTCTAAAATCTCTATTTCTAAGCTGTTATTCCATCTCAAACGGAAGAAGTTCACATTTTAACAGAAGTCTGCTTATAATCACTAAGTGAAACTACGACTCTGTAAACTTTAACTGTGTTCCTCATTAGGTCACGACGACTAGGGCTGGTCAAGTAACGATTATGACTTTTGCAAGAACCATAATATTGAATAGCCATGAGCATGAAACTGTAAGGCTATAATATAAAATAAATTAGGCTCAGAGCATATAAACATTTCAGTTAAAAACACACAGTAAGGGGCACCTGGGTGGCTCAGTGGGTTAAAGCCTCTGCCTTCGGCTCAGGTCATGATCCCAGGGTCCTGGGATCGAGCCCTACATCGGGTTCTTCGCTCAGCGAGGAGCCTGCTTCCCCCGCCCCTCTCTGCCTGCCTCTCTGCCTACTTGTGATCTCTGTCTGTCAAGTAAATAAAATCTTAAAAAAAAAATACCACACATTAAGAGATATTGTCCCAGAACTCCATTTCTCTAACTGATCTTTCACCATTCCTATTATGCAGCGTTAACAAAACCTGGGAGTAATTGAAGAAAAATGTGCAGTTCAGAAATCACAAAAACTGACGTCAAAATATGTAGGTTCTATTCCAACATCCACCATTTGCTAGTCCTGTGACACAGGACAAGTTACTCTGCTCTCTTAGATCCAGTCTGCTGGCCTATACATCCTACCTCATGGGTTTATGTGGGGTCAAAAATGTTGACAGGGGGCGCCTGGGTGGCTCAGTGGGTTAAGCCTCTGCCTTCGGCTCAGGTCATGATCCCAGAGTCCTGGGATTGAGCTTCGCATCGGGCTCTCTGTTCAGTGGGGAACCTGCTTCCCCCTCTCTCTCTGCCTGCCTCTCTACCTACTTGTGATCTCTGTCAAATAAATAAATAAAATCTTTAAAAAAAAATGTTGACAGAGAGTGTAAATTTTTATAAACTCTGCATTCCCATCCTGTTTTTAAAACATAGTTTGCGAGAGATGGAGTGAATCAGGAAACTGGCTTTTAAGTTTGCTCTTTCTGAAGGCTGAGCTCTTCACACATACTTTTATTTTAATGACTTTATCCAAACAAGCATTTGTGACCCCACACTACGAGATCTTTGCAACACAATTACCCACCACAATGATAAAGCAAAACATTCTCTTCGGGTGTATGTTATTCCATCACTAAACTTTCTTAGGCACTTGATGGAACTAACTTTAGACACGCCTTAGTTTCGAGGACAGGCTGTGGTGTGAGCAATAAATGAGCAAAATTTTAAGTATGGACGTGGAGCAATGGAATGCCTCCCTGATCCCGTATTCCGATGCGGGGAGCCCAGCCAACTTGGGCAAAGGCAAGTAGCTTTCCAAGGCAGTTGCTAAGCCTCAGTATCTGGAGCAACCAGTCACCTAATGTGAAATTCTTTTCATCTTCCCTCCACACTCCTGTGAAAACCAGGAGGATTTCTGAAAGGCTCAGAGCTTCTCAATCGCTGCAACGAGGAGGCTTTCTTCTAGTTCGAGCTCATGAGAGGAAGGACAATTTCACGTTAACC
Source organism: Mellivora capensis (assembly GCA_004024625.1). Taxonomy (NCBI): domain Eukaryota; kingdom Metazoa; phylum Chordata; class Mammalia; order Carnivora; family Mustelidae; genus Mellivora; species Mellivora capensis. The sequence continues at coordinate 57,365 of PISX010009932.1, read as the reverse complement.
ATACACACAAGATGACAGGGAAGGAGGCGAGCTGATGGCATGAAATACATATGCAAACCCTCCCCTGGAAGCTTGCTTTTCACTATCTTGTACAAAGTTAATGGAAACCAAGGAACTACCATTCCAGAATCGTCGCCCCTTTAATCCTTAATAACCGAATAAAAATGGGCAGCCTGTATTCAGGAGCAGCTCTAGCAAGCAGATCTCCAGGAGACAAGGCTCCCTACAGACTTTCCCTTGATCTTAAAGCTTAACTTGAAACATTTATATGCACGGAGCACCTGGCCAGATGTGAGAAGGCCTTTTTTCCACCTTGGCTCTATTTCTATCTTTAATAATAAATTCTCAGCTTTCTTTCTTTTCCTTCCTGGAAACTGATTTCATTCTAAATAATGGTTTTTGTTCTTTCATAATAGTTTAAGAAAAGCAAGACAAACTTGAAAACCCCCCATTAACACCCATCAGGTTCCCTGCCTGCCCATCGGTATCATCTTTGCTTCAGGAAAGATGAGGCAGAAGTCAGGGCAGGTTAATTCCAATCAGGTTGAGAACTTCTTTTGTTTGGATTCCAAGGACTCAGGTTAACCTATTATGCAATTTCGCAGCAGCTGGCACACAGATCTTCTTGCTGGGGGGAGAGCGGATGAGCTCAGCAGCCTGACCGCACGGGCTTAAATCCTTAGGAGTCAGAATTACGGTCGGATGTTCAACTGAGGAGGAAAAAGCTGGTCCCGAAATGGTAAGGCCATCTGGGTCACGTCCTAGACAAAGAAACAACGCATTTAATAGTGAAGACACACACAGAGTGCGGCAAAGCCTCTCTCCTAAACCAGGTCAAACCCAGGGCAGAAGCCATATAGCTACTTTGAAATAAATGCGTTTCAAGAAAGGAGTCCTAGTTCCTAAGTATCCTCTCTCCTCTCTTTCTGTCTTCATCCCATAAAATGTGTTTCAGGAGACCTCACCCAAAGAAACACACAATACAAAAGGATACAATAAGTAGTCGAAATTGGAGCAAAGGGGGAAATGAGCAAATGGTGAAGGGAGTCTTTCCCCTTGTGTGGCTGCTGGAAGGTGGAAGGTACAAGCGTGCCTCTGGAGGGCCCAGACCAGTGCCTGTCATCGCCCGGTGCCGGTCCCATCCCACAGCCTCGCCTCCTCTGAGCTCACTCTCCACACCCGAGTGATGCCTCTAAAAGGCACATCAGATCGGGCCTTATTCCCACTCACAGCACGGGGATGGCTTCCTGCTGTATTTAGGGTCAGGTCAGAATTCCTCCCTGAAGCTTACTCGGTCCTCGTGACCTGGTGCTTCACTGCTCTCAACCCTGTCTCAGGGCCCCCTGCCGCTCTGCCCTCCGGCCACACCACACCTCCCTCAGTAATGCCCACCTTCCCTGCACAGCTTGGCCTCTCCACTGGGTGAACTTGCACTTCAACTTCCTCTGGTTCTGGGTTCATCTCCAGTTCACATGCTCCGGAAACGCCCCCGTGCACATCCTCCCTCATCATGGCATCTGTCACACTTTACTACTTCCTTAAAGGCTTGCTTTTGGTGGCTGGTAACACTCTCTGACGATAGGAACTGGGTCTAGGTTGCTGTGTATTTTATCCCCAGGATCTAGCAGAGCGCCAGACATGTTATTACCATTTAGCAGGATGTTGTTGTTCGTTGCGTGAATAAATAAGAGTAACCATAACTCCCGTCTACTAAGCGTTTACCCAGGGCCACAAAAGATGCCCAATGTTTTACTTCCATTATCTTTGTGATAAAAAAGTAACTATTCTTCACAGTAAAGCCTGAGGCAGATTATGACCATCTTCATTTTATAGATGAGGAAACTGAGGTTTCTCGTGTAACTACCAGTACTAAACTACCAACCTGATTCTCAGGTTTGAACTCTCACCACCACGTTATACTGCCTTTCTAAAGATAAATGATGCTTCCTTACAGCCTAAGAAAAGAAGGAACAATGCTCAGTTACAAGATTCATAACATCTGAAAACAAACAAACCAACCCAAAAAACTGTTGGGGAGAATCATGGCTTTTCCTAGATTCTGAAACTTAAAATATTTCTTCCCTGGGTCATATCAAAGTATTTCCCAGTGGCCTGATTTTGTGGATGGTAGCCTGGGAATCCCTGCAGGGAGGAGAAGAGATTTTCTAGAGCCTCTTCCTAGAATGTCCCTTAATACGTGCCAGTAGTACCATATAGAAGCATATTGAGGGGGCATCTGGGTGGCTCAGTAGGTTAAGTGCCTGCCTTCAGCTCAGGTCATGATCCCAGGGTCCTGGAATCAAATCCCAAGTCAGACTCCCTGCTCCACAGGGAGTCTGCTTCTCCCTCTCCCCCTGTGATCTCTCCCGCTCTCACTCTTTCTCAAATAAATAAATGAATAAATCTTAAAAAAAAAAAAAAAAAGGCACACAAGAGTCCGTTCTCCACCAGGGAAACTACACAGTTCTCTGCTGATCTGGCTTAAAGCAATGGGTTAGTTAATTTACCAAACTCAAACTCAGCAAATATTCATGGGTTACTTTAAGATCATTCTCCCCTTAGAAGAGAGAGGAAGCAGACAGCTGGAGGGGAAGGGCTGGTGACCCTCTCTGACCTGGCACAGTAATGATGTGTGTGCAGGAAAACTGGATTTGCCTGCTCGGGTCTCACTGAGGGATCTCTGAGAGAAGTGGTATCTGGGCCCAGCTTCCTCCTCTGTAACCTGGAGACCCCGCCGTCGAGGGTCCTTTCAGCTCTATCGTTCCCTCAGTTGTCAGTGGCCGCTCTCCTCAGAAGGTGTCGTGCTCTGTGTTTTGTTTAGAAGTTAAAACCCTGCTGCCCCCTCTAAAAGCTTGGGAATGTTTGGGTCTTGGTCATAAAAAGTCAAAAAGAACGAACCAAGCAATTCTGGCTACCCTCCTACGGTCTGCTGCCACAGGAGAGAACGAACCAAGCAATTCTGGCTACCCTCCTACGGTCTGCTGCCACAGGAGAGAAGAAGCCGTCAGCCACAGAAAATCTCTCTCTCTCTCTCTCTCACACACACACACACACACACACACATCTGTTCTGATAGGTGTAACTGTCTACTTCGGGATCCGGTGGTGTCTGCCCACTTGGTTTCTGCCTCTGCCAGAGAGTCTCTGGAACGACCATGCCTTGACCAATTATTGCTGCTCTGTCCCTGCTTCCCCACCTTGGAAGTATTTCTCCCTAAAACCCAATTACGGTCATTTGACAGCAACTCCTCTTCAGCACCGTGAATGGAAATCTTGGATTTTTGTGAAGAGAGAAGTCCATAAAGGAGAGCAAATTTTCTCTTTAATCACATCATTACAACACCTCAACAAAGTCAGTTTATATGTGAGTCTTTTCCTTTTAAAGCCATGCGCCTCTGCGTCTGTTTTTAAAAAGAGATACTTCTTGTCTTGCAGACATTTGCGGTTACTGCTCAACCTTTACATTACCCTCATAAAATGGCCCTGACGTGGATAAATAGTAGAAAGTCTCGGAACAAAATTGGCTCCCTTTTCCCATAAAGATAGGATGAAAAAAATACGCAAAAATCTGAAAATTCTAGGATAAGAGAGGTTGGAATCTTTAGACTATTTCCATCCCACTTATTTGCTTTTAAGGGATTCTGTAAATAAATGAGTCTAATTCTATCAACTGGGAGAGAATAAAGCTATCTACTTATAAGACATGCAGTTTATTCTTTCTGTTAGCCACAATTCTATAGCAGTTGGTTTATACTATATTTCTATGTATGATTTTCAGTATTTTATTCTGAATTTCTTTTAGCTCAACACTTATTAGATATCTAATATCCTCTTATTTTCAGTTAAGTCCTCCATAAATAAGGGAAATAGTAAAAAGTTCAAAACTATTCAGAAGAAAAAACTGTAATTAGTTGAGAAATAAGTCCAAACTTCAAAAGCAAGACGACAAACATGTAAAACAAAGGGTTTTGGTGTATTTTTCTTGACAAGGATAAGGGGCATTTTTATATTTTTTTTAGTAAGAAAGAAAAGTAGTCACCTTAACTTTGTGAAGGGAAATTCCAGTTAGACTTCTAAAGAAAAAGATCTTAAGTGTTTAAAAGGCAGTACGTGTGCGGTCTATGTGGGAACAGAAACTCGGTAGCTACTCATCTTGGGGAGCGAGAAGGCAGGCTTCCAAAATGGAGGAATGCAGCTAATGATTTCTGAGATTGGTTCCTGCCAGCCTTAGGGACTGGCAAGTGGCCCAACGTTTAGTAAATAGCCCTTACTCAGTGGAGGGTGGCCTAGTGCTTGAAAAGAATACGCACATCTCTCATGGGTATCTCCTGCTCATCAGTACATACAGACCTCAAGAAACTTTGGTGCTGAATTAATGCCAAGCATCTCACTTAAGTGGCACAGCCTGTCTTCCATTAGAGGCAGGTAAGGAGAGGCACCATTTTATTTTATTTTTTTTTAGCAACCAGGTTTAAAAACAAAAAGAAAAATTGCCCATGCTCATCCCAAACTTTTCGATAGCTTGTCAAAATAAGGGACAGTGGAAGCATACAACATAACAAAATGCAAACACCAAACCCAGTCCTTCGAAGAAACTCCTCAGCGTTCCCTACATGGTTCAATCACGCTGCTCATTAAACAAGTCATTTTAATACTCACTGTCAGCCCAATCTTCCAGGTGCCAGGATTTCCTTTTGAAGAGAGAAGGTACGCTATGGGCCAGCTTTGCAGAGAGGTAAACATATGGAAACCAGGACAGGCTTTTCTGGTACTTAGGATCAGCCCCTTCTAAATTTAGAGGCCTCCCTCCCTCCCTCTCTCTTTCTCTCTCTCTCTCTCTCTCTTTTTTCTTTTTTTGTTTTAAAATATTTTTAAAATTTATTTTAATTTTTCAGTTTGCACAGAAACAAGGTGCTGTGAAATACACCTCAAGTGTCTTTTAAAAATTAAAACAGGATTGATTTGTAGTGTCATGATTCCTGCTAATCAAAATCACTGACAATTTTTCAGGAGGGAAGAGGTATGGTTTAACTCTCTCACTAGAGAGCACTGCTTCCTTCTTCTGTTTTGATCTAAATCTGAATATTTTCCTACAGATAATCCTCTTGCATTTTTTAAAGGAGAGGAACAGGGAATAAAATTCTCAGAAAATAAATGTTTATTTGGACCCACAGATTCCTCAGGGCCTAGATGGACGAACAGAACTCCAGATCCCTCTGCTGGCCCAGCTCAGGACGCGCTTCTCCTAGAAGTGCAAGGTCAGAGTCCTCAACCTCTAAGTTAAAACTTTCAGGGTAGAATGTTCTGTTTACTCTGTTCCTCCTGCCAAGGACCAGCGCTGGCATGCAGGGAGTGGTTAAGTTTGGACACCACTTAGGACAAGAAAAATAAGCATCCGCCCAAAGGAGGATTCCTCTAAGTTGTTTATCTACTCTGAAACCAATGCGTAGTTCAATTCATATGCCACTTTCTGACTGTTTCTTTTTTTTCTTGCCATTGTATTTTAAAAATTAGAAATGAATTCTAACATATGGGAATCTTTTTGTCTTTAAATTCAAGGATTTCTTAACCACAGAAACAAAAAGAGACAGAGGGATTTAACAAAGCAGTAAGTTTCCCAGAAACTTGCCTTCTAGCTACAAAAAGTCATATAACTACAGTTATGTGAACAGCAGATTTGATGCCTTGGAACTGGTGAATCATGTTATGGCATCCTGGTGTTCTTTTTTCTATGAAACCAAAATCTTCTACGGTGGCTTTAAAAGGTATCTGTACCTTAATTTTAAACACATTCAAGAAAGCACCATCCTCTTTAAATAGTCATTATGAGGACCTTTATATAAACCCATGAATTAACATCAGAAAAGCATGATTTTTTTTTCTAATGCTAATTACCATGATATGTTTAACGTTTAAAAAAATGATGACATGGATAAAGGAAAAAACTCACGAAGTCAGTTGATTCAAATAGGTCAAGGCAAATAATATATAAACAATGATGAGCTGGTCTCAAGCTATCACATTTAATCAAAAAGTAAATAAATACCCAGAGGAAAAAAGAGAGAGAGAGAGAGATATCCAGAGCAAGTAATGACAGAGAGACTGAGACAGAGACACACAGAGAAAGAGAAATCGAGGAGAAAAGAAGAAAATGAGAAATGACCAAGAAAACCAGTATTTCATATAGCTGATGGGCCCCCCAAATTTTTCAAAAGTGGTAATTAATTATTTTTCATGACCTTAATACATAATGTGACAACAGAGGGACATCATTCTGGAATATCTGAAATTATTTCTATAGAAATCCACCATGCACCAGTTTGAGAATCTCCCATTATGAGAAATACACAGGAGAAGCAAAACTATGAACAGGCTATCTTTCTCATCACATCAATTCCAGCCCATACTCAGATCTGATAACATTTGCTTTAGAAATTTAGGGTGAATAGGGGTGCCTGGGTGGCTCAGTGGGTTAAAGCCTCTGCCTTCGGCTCAGGTCATGGTCCTGGGTTCCTGGGATTGAGCCCCGCATCTGGCTCTCTGCTCGGTGGGGAGCCTGCTTCCTCCTTTCACTCTGCCTGCCTCTCTGCCTACTTGTGATCTCTGTCAAATAAATAAATAAAATCTTTAAAAAAAAAAAAAGAAATTTAGGGTGAATAAATATTTCAATTACGAGAACCCTATTATTATAGTGATTTCAACTTTTTCATAATTTCATAATTTTTCATAATGCCTGAGTATTTTTATTTTAGTATTTTTTTAAATTTATTTAAATTCAATTTGATTAATATATCGTGTATTACTAGTTTCAGAGGTTGAATATAGTGATTCATCAGTGGCACACAACACCCAGTGCTCATTACTAACTCATGCCTTCCTTCACGCCCGTCACCCAGTTACCCCATTACCCCACCCCTCTCCCCTCCAGCAACCCTGTTTGTTCCCTATAGCTAAGAGTCTCTCACCATTTGTCTCCCTCTCTGTTTTTGTCTTATTTCATTTTTCCTTCCCTTCCTCTATGATCCTCTGTTTTGTTTCTTGAATTCCATGTATGAGTGAAATTATATGGTATTTGGCTTAAGTATTTTTAATTAAAACTTTTTCTATTAAAAAAGTGTGTATGCGAGGCAATTTTAAGTTAAACTGAGTTAAAATTCATTTTATTTGGAGGATTCTGTTGCTGGAGAAATTAAGGACATGAGGTCCACTTCCAAACCTATTGATAATCAAAAGCATGTGGAGGTGCCTTGACAAATCCAGACACCGACGTCCCACTTCATACCTACTGAATCAGAATCCTGGCGGCGAGGGGTGGGGAGAGTCCCTGGAATCTTGTGCTTATTTCGTATTTCGCCTCTGGGTTTGGAATCGAGAGGTAAAATGATTTGAATTAAAAAAGCCATCCAACATCTGGGCAGTTCCCTGCAGCCACAAACACGAGACGAACGGAGGCCACACTATGTATGGTCTATAAGCACCAGAACACACAAGTGTGTTCTCCCAAGACGCAAACAGAATGTTGTCAAGTGTCTAGGTAAGTAAATCACGAATTTGTCATTTAACATGCCCTACCTTATTTTTATTATACAGAGTGATCCATTTAAATTACTAGCCTTTACTTTGTAATTATTATTATTACTATTTTTTTTTCCTTTGGTTGTTAGAAAAATAAATCTATAGTTTGTCGTCAAACTGTACCATAAAAGAGCAATGTTGCCATCTAGTGGCCATCTGCGGACATTAAAGAAGCAGGTTGTCTTCTGAAATGCCTTGTTGGAGGAAATGAACCCCAAGGAAAGAAGTTGAACAAATCTTAAGAGCAAAGACTTCACGACTGGAAGAACTCCTCTGAACTAGGGTACAACCACCAGGTTCTCTGACCCCGTGTCAGCTTCCAGTCCTAGAATCACAAGTAATGGTTAACTGACAGCAGAACTGTTTCATTTGGCTTTTGGGTTCGTTTAATAAGATTTATTTATTTATTTTAGAGAGCGAGTGAGCACACACACGAGTAGGGAGAGCAGCAAAGGGACAGAATCTCAAGCAGACTCCCTGCATAGCGCAGAGCCCCACCCAGGGCTTGATCTCACCACCCATGAGATTATGACCTGAGCCTAAACCAAGAGTCAAACGAAGACTCAGATGCTCAAACAGCTGAGCCACCCAGGAGCCTCCATTTGGCTTCGTAAAAGTAAACATTGGAAACTTGCTCCTGTTGGTGTCTTTGTGTGGGTTTGAAGGTGACTTTTGATACGGGGGCTTTCAATCCACCGCGGGCAGCACCTTTCACAACCATGGCAGCCTCATGGCTTTCCTCCAATTGCTCGGGCTGCCTGAAGCCATGGCCATTCCCCCCCTCTGACAGAGGAGGGACATTCACACCGTCTCCTCTGGAAGCCTTCCTTGCCTGAGTCCTCCCACATTCAAAGCATTCAGTCAAGGGAAGGAGCTGGTTTCCCAGGCCATGTGGCTGAGGGTGACTTCCATGTCACAGGTGCGTGTATATGTGCACAGAAGTGAGAACACATGTGATCACCAAGGAGGAAATGGACATCATTCAAAGAAAAAACACTGTTTGGAAATTTTAGTTATTTTTATTTTAAATATTTGGCTTGATCTAAGTGACCTCAATTAGATCACGATATTTTTAAAAGTTTTATGTAATGTAAACTTAATTTTTTTTTTTTAAATTTCTGAGAGCTACAAGACTGGTTTGGAGGCAGCCATTGTGTCTGTCTTTAAAAGGTGAAGGGTATAACACTGTCTTTCAAAGAGCTATAAAACAGTCTGTCTTACATACTGAAACAGGGTCTCCTAGGGACGGATAGATGGGATTATCCCGTAGCAGAGTTCCTAGTGAGCTTCTTACAAGGACATCTGAGTTACTTCTGAGAGTCCCCTGGTCCCTGTTTTTCTCATTTAATGGCACGCCCTTCCATCTTTAGCTGGCTAAAAGGCATTCTCACTCAAGATTTCCTTCTTCCTGACTGATTTAGGCATACAGATTCTTTGTTATCTAGTCCTTGGAAATGAAAAGGTACCTGACCAATAGGGACAGAATGATGCACTCATTGCAATATGGGCACACACAGGAAGACCAGCCTAGAGAGGATATGTAAAGATAACCCAGAGAAAGGCAGTAGAGAACACCAGGTTACGAGGAGTCTTCCAGATGATACTGCAAACTCCGGGCCAGTGAGGCCTTAGCTATGGAGTTTACTGAGTAATTACATTAAAGAGCACGAGAGATTATTATGTGTCAAATACTACTCTTTGCTCTCTAGATAAACTCCTTTAATCCCTAGAACAACCTAGGAGGTAGGTGCTTTGATTATTCCCATTTTACAGATGAGGAAATTAAGGCATAGCAGGATTCAGGGACATGTCCAAGGCCACACAGCCAGCAGTCACAGAAATGTAATTGGATTCCAGGCAATCTATCTCCAGAGCCCAAGCTTCTAACTGCTATACAAAACCACCTTCATCTATGGAACCCTAGCCCTTCTTAAAGAATTACAATTCAACAAAACTCCAGCAAAATTATATGCAAAAATTAACTTTCCTAGATTATTTTAAAGGCTCTGGTGGATCTAGAGTGACTCCAGCTCCTCATCGAGAATGCTAGTCCTCGTCGCAAAGTACTAAGCCAGATGAATCACAAGATTAGACCGTGTCTAGACCAGGACTCATGAGCAGCAGATGATGTCTGTGATAAAAAAAATCAAGCTATTCCAAACATTAGAAGCTGTATTTTAAAGTTCCTTTCTTGTACTGATTTATTGCACTGCCTTTTTGTCACTCTCAAAATTATGACATTGCACCAAAAGGAAAAACCTAGGCTTCTTTGGGCTTTTGGTAATTTGGCCATCAAATATATAGATACATACACGTATATGCTTATTCTGTAAATGCTTATTGAGCACCTGCTACATGCAAAGCATTTGCTTGATGCTGTTGGGGATGGGAAGATAAATGACAAGTCACTGCAATCAAGATGCTCACAGACAGGTGGGAGATTAAAAAATGATGTAAAAGTAACATCATTTACTTTTACATTACAAAATTACATTACAACATTACATTACAAAACATAACATCAAAAGTAATTGGGACACCTGGGTGGCTCGGTCAGTTAAGTATCTGCTTTCCACTCAGGTCATGATCCTGGAGTCTCAGCATTGAGCCCCGAACCGGGCTCCCTGCTTAGTAGAGAGCCTGCTTCTCCCCTCTACCCCTCACCCCGCTTGTGCTCTTTCTCTCTCTCTTGCTCACTCACTTTTGCTCTCTCTCAAATAAATAAATAAAATCTTTATTAAAAACACTAACCATGATCTTACAGTGACATAGGGATTCTTTATAAAGGAGAGGCACCGGGCCATGAGCCTTGGGAATCCTGTAATTCTCTGTAGACCAGAACTAGTCCTCAGCTTGATCACAATGGATAAAGAGCATTTTTGGAACACATAATTCACTGACTCACAAAAAACACATTAGATCTTAGTTTCAAACTCACCAAGCAACCAGAGTACTACAGAGAGGCACAAAGGATGCGACCAGAGAATGTAATTATGTGGAGGAAGCAGGAGCAAGAAGTATGCAAGAACAATTGAAACATGCTTATTAGCTCTCCCGTGAAGCCACGGCTTTGACATCACTCCAGTAACACAGAGGTTTCATATCATATTCAGAAGGTTAAAGTTTTTCTTGACTTATTCTGATCTACAGTAACTTAGAAAAATTATCTAGAGTGCCCCTTAGTTTTTCACCAGTCCTGAACAAACCACATATGTCCCCTCACCAGTTCGGTTATTAAAGACTGCTAGCCACCCCAGGCCCTCTCTCCACCTTCTCTATGTCCCAGGCTCATCTCACCACTGAGAGTCTTCTGTGGAAATTGGGGTCCCATAAAGATTACTCAGATTAAGGTTAGATTAAAAGATGCACGGGACTTCACGGAGCATGCTCTCCTAAGGCTTAAAATAAAGGCAAAATCTATGGTGCACCGCGACGGAGGTGGGGGGATGCATGGGCAAGCCTTCCAGCATTGGGAGTCGAGACTTCCAGGCAAAATTTTCCAGGATTATTCTTATTTGCTGAAGGATGTGCTTGGTCTCTGGATCAAACCACCAAGATTTGTACTATATATCTTGGCTTCCCAAGACCTCCAGGCAGAAGTTCCCAGTAGGGTCTTTTATGCCCCCAGGTCCTATTAACCAAGCCAGACCAACTGGTTACACTGGGAGAAATCTACTGAAAAACAATCTGCCCTAGGGTTTCAGCATGGGAGTTTTGGACTATAAATAGAGCATCATAAATCATTAGTTAGCTGGTTGGCTAGCCCATTAACCTTAAATTGGCCAAGAGTCAAAGCTACACATCGAGCCATCATGGAAATAGCATAGGGCAGCTTCGGTCCAGCTGTAAAATAACTTTCCAACACAGGTGCTTTGGATGCAAGCAAAAGAAGCTGATTCAGATTAACTTAAGCAAAGAGGAATTTACTTGGAGGCAAGAGAATTGCATTTGAGCACAAACATTTAACAAGGCAGTTCCCACAGAAGGAAGCAGGAATGACAAGATGTTGCCAGGACCTAATGGAGTTCCAGACAATTTTCCTGTCCCTTTGCTGCTCATTTTAAAATTCAAATGTATGGGGAAGGGGAGATTCCAATAGCTAAATTTGCCCCTGCCCCACTTCTAGGGAAGGGTGGGACTCCTGATAGCAGTTGAACTGGGTAAAAGGTCCGACAAGAAAATTGACTAATGGGGCACCTGGTGGCTCAGTGGGTTAAAGCCTCTGTCTTCAGCTCAGGTCATAGTCTCAGGGTCCTGGGATCGAGCCCCACATCGGGCTCTCTGCTCGGCAGGGAGCCTGCTTCCCCCTCTCTCTCTGACTGCCTCTCTGCCTACTTGTGATCTCTGTCTGTCAAATAAATAAATAAAATCTTAAAAAAAAAAGAAAAGAAAATTGACTGTTATCAGAAAGGCAAAATGCATTTCGGGTTGTCAAAGCCCGGCCAATGTTCATTACAGCTTATATCCCACATTTGTAAGTGAGAAGTTTCAGGCAATTCAAGTAAAGTACTTTATGTCTAAGATAACAGCATCATCTTATTTGCTTATGAAAGCACTGTTTTTCCCTCCTTCCCTCTGGCTATGTTACACCCTTCATCTGCTGGTAGCAGGAGAGACATGTCTGTTGTCATTTTAGAAAAAAATTATATATTAGCTGATTAGAAAAAGGAAACAAAGAAAATAGCTGGTAACCACCACATTATAATAGAAAACCACATTATAATAGAAAAATTAAAATAATTTTTCCTGTTATAAAACTTACAGATTCCGGGCACCTGGGTGGTTCAGTGGGTTAAAGCCTCTGCCTTCGGCTCAGGTCATGATCTCAGGATCCTAGAATCGAGCCTCACATAGGGCTCTCTGCTTGGCAGGGAGCCTGCTTCCCTTCCTCTCTCTGCCTACTTGTGATCTCTCTCTGTCAAATAAATATATTAAAAAAAAACTTATAGATTCTCATTAAAGAATATTCTGAAAGTGAAGAAAATGTTAAGGAAAACAGTTAAAATCGCTTGTAACCTCACCACACAGAGGTAGATTCTGTTTTATTTATTATATGTTTTATTTCCTTCCAAGTTTCACATTGTTATTATACTTTTGTCTGTGCATCTGTATAGTAATACAAACATTCATCTATGACTATATTGTTACATAATTTGGACCATGTAGCTTCTACAGGGTTTTGGTGGGGTTTTGCCTCCTTTTTTTTTTTTTCAATTTTATTTATTTATTTGAGAGAGAGAGTGCGCACAAGTAGGGGGAGAGGCAGAGGGAGAAGCAGACTCCTCGCCGAGCAGGGAGCCCAATGCGGGACTCAATCCTGAGACCCTCGGATCATGACCTGAGATGAAGGCAGATGCTTGACTGGCTGAGCCACCCAGGTGCCCCTTACCTCCTTTTTAAATTTTTTGTTAAATTTATTTATTTGTCAGAGAGGGAGAGAGAGAGCGAGCACAGGCAGGCAGAGAGGCAGGCAGAGGCAGAGGGAGAAGCAGGCTCCCTGCCGAGCAAGGAGCCCGATGTGGGACTCGATCCCAGGACGCTGGGATCATGACCTGAGCCGAAGGCAGCCACTTAACCAACTGAGCCACCCAGGCGTCCCCCTTGCCTCCTTTTTAAAAAAACTTCGTTTCAATAAACATTTTTAAGTCATTACATTTTATTCAAACGTATGGCTTTCAATATGCATACATATTTTTGAAAAATTTGTATTTCTGCTGGCTTTTAAAGAACCATGAGGAATAACAGTTGCAAAAAACTATGAAGAGAAAAATCAACTCCATGACCTAACATAACCCTGGAAGAGGGTGCCCTTGATAGGAAGCAGTTGGAAATAAGCCCCAGAGCTTGAGAGGCAAAGAGGGCACAAGCCAGCAGAAATCAAATGATTAAGGAAGGGTGGAGGCAGGGAACAGTCCAGAGCCAAAGAACTGCCCAGCCAGCCCCTCTGAGAAAGAAAACACTATTAATAACAGAACTCTCAAGGTTCTGGCATCAATTTAACTCCTAACTTAGCCCTCCTCCACCTTCTGGCCTCAGTGTCCCACCTCACCCAGAACTGCTGTATCCTTTGGTGTCTCCATACCCTTTGCAGACCCACTAAGAATCTAATTATAATTGTGGGAGCTCTGCAGGGGTCACTGTGACACATGGATGCACAGAGGGGTCTCCTGAAGAGGGAGCTGGTGAGGGCACTTTGGGGCACCACCATTAGAATGGACATGACTCCTTTCATGGCTCCCTCATTGGGGCTGTGTCTCATCAGGAGATCAAGACCATTCATGAAAACTCCAGAACACAGGCATCTGACTTTCTTTCTCTGAATTGTCTTTCTTCTCTCCCTTCCTTCCTTCCTTCCTTCCCTCCTTCCTTCCTTCCTTCCTTCCTTTACTTTTCTTTCTCTTTCTTTTCTTTTCTTCCTTCCTTCTATCTTTCTTCCTTCCTTTCTTCTTTCCTTCACCCTTTCCTTTCCTTTCCCTTTTTCTTTCTTCCCTTCCTTCCTTCCTTTCCCCTTTCTTTCCTTCTATCTTCCTTCCTTCCTTCTTTCTATCTCTCTTTCATTTCTTTCTCTAGAGTAAAGTGATGACAACTGGAATATTTTTTACTTTTCTGGAAATTATGGAGCTCTTTTTGTTGGTTTACAAGGTAAATGTTAAACCTAAACATGAATTAGGCTCAATTCTGCAAATCAAGCAACTATGATATGTAAGCAGAGCCATCGCCCACCGAAACAGCACTATAAATGTGTAATGCCTAGGTCCTGAGGCTAAACTCCTGGTTAATAATAGCACAGAAGGAGCACAGATTTACCCACACTACAATCATATGTAAAGAAATTATAGATTTCCACTCCCCTACTTCCCTGACTCTACAGACTATCTGCTGGATAATGGGGCAGGAGAGGGGAACTTAGTCTGGCAAAATAATTAAAACTACCCCTTAAGTAAATGTTTCATCTTTTTAGGACAAGTTCGGTCTCTCAAATGTCACTCTAGATCCTCTCTGATTTTCTTAGCAATGATGTGGCCTCTGTGACCATATGGTGACAGAGGGCACAGGTGGTCCATGGAACCAGGTGGCATCCTCTGGATCTTCACGGGCCCGTTAGGCACAAGGACTTTTTCAGGCTGGATGTAAGAGCAATTCATCTCTGGGCTTCTTGCGGCATCTGCTGTTGGAAAACTATAGTATTCCCAGGCTTTACACTTGGGATTCTGTGGGGCTGCCTCCTGTCCCAGGCTTCAGTGTGCCGAGCAGATGTGCTCCAGACCCGTCGGAGTTTCTGCCTCACCCTCCCCTGCCCTTGGCCAGGCCAGGTCCACTCTGCTAGGGGGTCATCACTTTGACCCTTGTCCCACTGCAGCTCCATGGCTTACTCACACATTCCTGGCCTAGGGGGGTTTCTAGAGACTAAATATTTGTGTTCTCCACACTACCCCCAAATCCATATGCCAGAGTTCTAACTCCCACAGTGATGGTGTTAGGAGGTGGGGCCTTTGGGACTTCCTTAGATCACGAGGGTGGAGCCCTCATGAATTAGTTTAGTGCCCTTAAAAAAGAAGCCCCAGAAGGATCCCTCACCCCTTCCTCAGTCTTGAGCTCCCCCCAGCCTGGCTTACAAAACCTTTGGCTTGCCCAAGACGTTAAGAAAATCATCTTTGAACAACTGACAGAATGGGAGAAGATATTTGCAAACGACATATCAGATAAAGGGCTAGTGTCCAAAATCTATAAAGAACTTATCAAACTCAACACCCAAAGAACAAATAATCCAATCAAGAAATGGGCAGAGGACATGAACAGACATTTCTGCAAAGAAGACATCCAGATGGCCAACAGACACATGAAAAAGTGCTCCAC
>PISX010009932.1:0-41834 GCA_004024625.1 Mellivora capensis | reverse complement strand
CGGAGAAAGGGGAACTCTCCTACACTGTTGGTGGGAATGCAAGCTGGTGTAACCGCTCTGGAAAACAGCATGGAGTTTCCTCAAAAAGTTGAAAATAGAACTACCCTATGACCCAGCAATTGCACTACTGGGTATTTACCCTAAAGATACAAATGTAGTGATCCGAAGGGGCATGTGCACCCGAATGTTTATAGCAGCAATGTCTACAATAGCCAAACTATGGAAAGAGCCTAGATGTCCATCAACAGATGAATGGATAAAGAAGAGGTGGTATATATACACGATGGAATACTATGCAGCCATCAAAAGAAATGAAATCTTGCCATTTGCAACAATGTGGATGGAACTAGAGGGTATCATGCTTAGTGAAATAAGTCAATCAGTGAAAGACAACTATCATATCATCTCCCTGATATGAGGAAGTGGAGATGCAACATGGGGGGTTGGGGGGTAGGAAAGAAGAAAACATGGGGGACTAGGGGGGCAGAAAAAGAAGAAAAGAAACAAGATGGGATTGGGAGGGAGACAAACCATAAGTGACTCTTAATCTCACAAAACAAACTGAGGGTTGCTGGGGGGAGGGGGTCGAGAAAGGGGGGTGGGTTAATGGACATTGGGGAGGGTATGTGCTATGGTTAGTGCTGTGAAGTGTGTAAACCTGGCGATTCACAGACATGTACCCCTGGGGATAAAAATACTTTATATGTTTATAAAAAATAAAAAATAAAAAAAATTAAGAAAAAAAAAAGAAAAGAAAATCAGCTTTGAGATTCAAGTCCCTCTAGGCCATTGGTTCTTAATGAAGGTAGTATGGCCTACCCGGAGCCATTCTGTAAAATCGTGGGTTTTTTACGTTGTCACAAAAATTGGGGAGTTGAGGGTTATTAGCATTTAATAACCAGAAAGAGTTCAAGGGTCCTCTGCTGTAATGAAAGAGGCAGTCCCATAATGAAAAATCATTCCATCCCAAGTTTGTACAGGCGAAGAACCTGGTCATCATTTTCTGAGCTTAAAACCTAACTCTAACAAAATGTTTCTGCTTGGTTTAAATAGAAACCCCATATTTCATTTATATAAAACAACATAAAATGTCCAGTAATGCAACTAAAGCCTAAGTGAGGAGACACCATTCCTTGCCTTGTTCAAATTATTACAAAGAGTTTTACACTATTTCAAAAAGCCTCCAAGAGCAGTACCACCTGTGACACAAAAGTCACCCGGCTAAACAGTTCTGCATGGCTAGCTATAACCGGCAGGACGGCCTGGGGCTCAGCATCCCCGCTGTACCTGTGCCTGAGCCTTAGAGAGAAATGCATACTATTTCACCATCGGTGCAATTCTCCTTTCTCGTTCTCCTTTCTGTTTCAATTAGAACACTACACTGCAATTTGAAGAATGTGGTAGGTAGCTTATAGGAGCTCTAAAATTCCACTTTAAGAAGGTAAAGAGGGAATACCTATTATCTAAAGAGGGCTGGCATCTGATACTGTTCGGAGCCATTGCTCTGGGCATCCCCCGATCCTCCCTTTCCATACTGAGCACTTACTATGTGCCAGAGGCTATTTTCCAGACTTGCTCTCCTGTACTTTTTTTCAACTACCCCACAAGGCAGGCATGGCCATCCTTGTTCTATAGATGATGGAACTGAAGCTCAGAGAATCAAAGTAAACCAAGAAGTGGAAAAGCTGGG
This sequence comes from Mellivora capensis, assembly GCA_004024625.1. Lineage (NCBI taxonomy): Eukaryota > Metazoa > Chordata > Mammalia > Carnivora > Mustelidae > Mellivora > Mellivora capensis. Next base: position 40,144 of record PISX010009932.1, on the reverse strand, counting down.
ATTCAAATTCAAGTCTACTTGACTCCAAGAGCTGGCATCTTAGCCATTCCACATGGAATTCAACTAACTCTGTATTTAACTAATGTAGAGACAATGAAAAAAGATCACCTTTTGTAAATTTTACTTACAACTCCATTTCTATTTACATAGTTTAATACCTCACCCTTTGAGATGAAAACATTTATCAGGCAATTAAAAGGAAAAGCAACTGAGAACTAGAGTCTTCTATTTTAATGAACCCTCTGTGGGAACCTCTGAACTAGCTAATTGCCTCACTTACCGTATCTCTGTACTATGATGACCTCCTGAAGGTTTCACGTGGGGAATACACCAATCCTTACAATGCAAGTTATTAGCTAACAATTTTCTAATGTGATAGAAGAGAGACGCTCACTCAAGAAACCCAAACCTAAAAATCAGCAGCATCGGTTCTGTATGAAAAATAGTCCTACCCCCTAAGAACAAAGAATGACAAGGAGTTCATTTCCACCCTGTCTGTCGCCTGAGAGGACAGTCAGTTCATGGAGCACCTAAAAAATTCTCATCCAGTTTCAGAGAAAGAGTTTGTCAGAAGTTGTCTTGCACCTGGGCTGATGGAGAACCTCGACGAATAAAAAGGACAAGTGCCCATCATATGTCCATCACTTTAGGTAGGTATGTTATTTCACTAAAACTCTATGAAAACCTGTGTGTTACATGTCATTGCCTCGCACCGATAGAAATATAAGGGCCCTATGAAGCTGTAAGTGGCCCCCGAGCACCCAACAGCAGAGTGTCCCAGCTGGGAAGTGAGCCCAGCCATGTACCATTATGCTTGCTTCCACTCAACCTCGAGTGTGTGGGGATTTCCAACCCCACCACAACTACTGTGTCACAGAGAAGCTTGGGGGACAGGGAGGGACACTTTGGATTAAACTTCCAGTTAGGCTTCAGACACCTCGGAAGTCTAATTTCTAGGGAATGTTCCCAACTGTGTTCAACAGATTTGAATGTAACTGGAGTCTGGGCAGTTGGCACGTCACTTTAATGAGGGGAATGTTTCTTGCAAAATCCAACAATGACAGGAAAACGTGACTATGTTCTTTAATAAAATGCAAAATGATGGGGCAGGGAATTCCCAGAAGTGTTTCCCTACCTTCCAGCACTCCCCATTTTTGGTGCTACTGTTAGGTTGTCCCAAGTCCTGGAAGACGCCGGTCACTGCTGAGAAACCCTTCTTCAAAAGTAAACTATGACTTCCGTATTCTCATCATCTTCTTAACTTGTTCTGGGAGGGAGCCTGACAAGGTTAAATTGAAAATAAAAAACGTAAACATAAAAGCAGCAGCCACTGGGTGTCACTGATTTACCACTTGAATATACCTTGTCCCACATTTCTATAGCAGGAGAAAACCTGGTCTTTTAAGTGGAATATTTTGAAACCACTCTTGAAACCCTTCATGTTCTTGAATGGTTGAGATAAATAGAGAAGAGTTTAAAATAAAAGGATCTTGTGACCTTGAGAAGATGTTGCTCTCTATTATAAACAATTCATAACTGTAACAATGGTCCCATTTTAGAGATGCATACACTGAAGCAGAACAAGTTAACTAACGTCCAGGATGTCAGAGAACACATTCCTGAACTTAATTTTAAAGTCAAGACTTCCATGTTTTATTTTTGTCTTAAGATAAAAGCCAGGGACACAGTACCCATTACTTTTTCTTGTCTCTACCTCCCAATTCTATCTAAATCTCCCAGTCTATATTATAGAAGATTAAAAAAAGAAATCTTTCCAAACATCTGAGAATTTGGGGATTGGGATTATGTATCAAGCTCCTACAAATGGTATTAGAAGCTACCATTTATCAGGTAGGTATCTCTTCTGAACCTGAGACAGTCATAGCAGTATCTCATTTAATGTTCACCACAGAACAGAACACAGGTGGTCATTATCCCCAGATGAAAAAAAACTGGAGATCAGACAGGATAAATAACTTGTGGAAGATCACAAAGGAAGCAATATAAAGATTTCAGATTCTAACCCACATTTGTGGCCGGCAAAGCCACGCTCATTCTGCTGTACAGGCCATATCTCTTCAGAAACATTATCTTTAGTTTGGACACATCCCTTCCAAAGCTATGTGTTGTGCCATATCTACGGTTAACCAGCTAGTAGAAGTTAAAGATACCAAGTCCAAGACAATTGTATGCATTGTGTTTTAGGATCATTCCCCAGGTAATTCCACTGGCTGAGGGAGTCACTAGTCTCTCATTGCACAAAATTCTGAATCCCCCCCCCCGCCCCCCCGCCAAGATCCTCAGGGTGATGTTCTGGCTTGGGATTTAGTTTCTCCGGATCTTCCGTTGTCTAAGCAAGCTGAGTCTTATCTCTTTCTATAGTGGATATATTCCGGCTCTCATTTTTGGCTTAACAATACCCATCCATCTGGAGAGACGTAATCCTTCTTTAGACTAAAGAGCGGTGGAGAGCTTTGGGGTTGTTTATCTGCCAAATAGGTGCAGAAACAGCCCAGCAACTATAAACTCGTAAGCTTCCTGATTCATCCTTGCAAATACAGTTAAGCTCAGAGCCGGAGGCTTTCTCTGGGGGAGATAAGACAAGTCTTTCCACATCACCATTAGCTCCTGCCAAGTTCCTGCTCTACAGAGAAGCAAGTTCTCTAACTGGTGGCCTTTTGATGCCTCCCCTCCCTGAATCACACCTTAATTGTGGATGTTCCCTTTCCTTAACCCAGAGTCAAAACACCCTGACTCTTTCTTTGCTTTCCAATTCTCATTCCAGATCCTTGGGTTTCTTTTCAGACCTGGTTATGGCAGTAACTTAATAATGACCCCACAGAATCTGGCAAATAATCTCATTGCTTCATATTTTAAAAAAGAATCACATTTTAAAGTAAAACTATGTGTCCCTTTCCAGTGTTCATTTCAAGGAAATAGTACTATGTCTCTTGTCACGCTCAGCAAATCCCAGATATGTGGGGGATCATCTTTTTTTCCTCTCTTCTCCGCCTGGTGATTGCTTCTTCTCCTGCTCCTTTCAACATAACAACATCAAAATACACCTGGAGAACTCACACAGAACTCAAGCTTCATCCCTTGATGACACTTACAAAATGGAGAAGAAGTAACTTTACAACAGATGCAATCTGGCGGAAGCTTGATCCTCTTCACTTTTTAAAAAATAATATTCCACAATTTTATCTTAAAAGTTAGATTTATAGTAAAAAAATACAAATAATATGGATTTTTAAATATGGTCCTCTCTGCTGCCCATAGGAAGGCTGTTGTTGGTTGGAGTATGGATACTTCCCACAATGAGTGGGAAGTGTGGGGAAGGATCTTTACATGCTTGGGACATATCACACACAGATCATCTGTGCAAAGGCAGAGAAGGGTTTGGCCTCTTTTTTGCCCCAAATTTTTAATAGAAGCACCTCCTATCTTGTTCTGCTTTCAAGTCCCCAGGCCTTGCCTCAGCACCTCCCAGCCCCCCACAAGTGCCATCGCATATCCTTCCCTTGGTCAATCTCTGCAGAGCCCTGCCCTCACCCCAGACTTAGACTCTCGGCACTGCTTGTCTCATTCATCCTACACACGTGTGCTAAGTGATGCTCTATTCCAGGCCCTGACTTTGCATTTTTACTTCTGTGTCATGTCCCTACCCACCACCACCGCCGTGTTCAGTCACTGCTTCTGATGGCACCACCAGTTAAGGAACTGGTCCAAAGTCACATAACCAAGAATGGGCAGAGGAAAGAGTCAAAGCAAAATGGAAGCTCTGCCCGGCACGTGGTGCCAGCTCAGGAGTTTATGACATTTATGTTAGGAGGGTTTTTCCTCTCCCGTTCCTGTTTTTTCCTTTCTTCATCAAGGAAGTTTCCTGAAGGACAAGGTCAGTTGAAAATAAAACAGAGTAAGGTACCTTAAGCTAGTGGATATTCTAAAAAGATAAAGCCTTACTACAGATGAAATGAGAGTTTTGCTGTCTTTAAATTAATGAATACTACATAAAATTTGATGTGTAGTTACCTCTGTATTTATATCCACATGACTTTTCCTTCTTCTGCCAATGTATTTTAGCCATTGGTCATTATGAAGATCAGAATAATTAGTTTATCCACAGAAACCCATTTTTAGAAAATACTGTTAATTTGGAGAATGCGCCTCCTGAACACAGAGAACAGGCCTCATTCCCCTTCCAGGATCAGGCCAGGATGAGGGCAGTGGGGGAAATAACTGAATACTAATTTTGGCAAGGTCTATTGTCAAATTTCTCTCACTTTCACAATCTACATGAACAATTTCTGTTTTCTCTGTTGGCACAATTACACTTGTATTCATGTTCAGAGTGTGTAAGAAGACCAATAGTGCCTTCCACACATTGCTGCGTTGGCATCTGGACCGTCTTTGGCTGAGTCTCCTTGCACCTGCATAGTAAAGACACACAGCCCGGAAAAAACCCAAGGGCCTCCAGCAACCACCTCAGCAAGCCCAGGGCTCCCTGTCACTGATGGGGAGAAGCCTTCGCCTCCGGGAAGCCAGGCACAAGCCACCTGCCCAGGCACTCGAAGACAGAAGCATTAGCAGACAGAGTTTCAGTTGAACACCTGCCATGCCCCACCCCAGCTCAAGCTGACTTTAAACACCTGGGTAATGACCCCAGGAGGGCACATGGTTCCTGCCACTGCCATACCAGGTCAATGCACGCAGTGGATAGAGAAGCTCCTAGTCCATCTCCTTGCTCCAAAAATGCATTTAATATATTCTTCAGATATTATATTGATCAGAACTGATACTACACTTGATCTCAGCCAAAAGGCCGGCAAGCAAGCCACATAAACAATTGAGAGGTGAAAGTTTTCCAAGACTGTAGGCATAATAAGCATTGTCTGCAGAGAAAGAATTCTGAACTCTGCTTACATAAAGAGAATTAATGAAAATCAGAGTATGTCCTTTAAGTAACATATTAGGAAACTTGGCAGAAGTGAACAGTTTCCTCTGTCCCCTTATTACAATGTTACAGCCATTGTCTCATTTTCTGATAAATCGTAAGCACACTCTGCTCTCTGGGAGTAACTTGTGTTCTCACGACGCTGTAAATGCGAGAGTAGAGTCAAATGTTCAGTCTGTGGGAGGTTCGTAGTGGAACACAGCCATCTCAGCACAGGCACCCCTGTCTCATCCAGGTGTTGGGCAGGAGGCCAGCAAAAGCCAGGGAGGGGAAAGACACCACCAGGGAATTCCCACTCCTTGAATTTTCCTCTCCTTGAAGCCTGACCATGGCTGAAGAGTTTCACAGTTCAGCTAATTCTTCCCCACCCACCAGCCCTCTCCTTCCAGCATCACTTCCATGCAGAGGGCCGGGAAGCGGCAGAGGTTTTTTGTCCCTGTCCATCCTTAAATAAGGAATATGTAAGGAATATGGTCACTGGGAAGAACCGAGCCATGCATAGCCTCTCCAGCTAGCTTACCTCGTCTCTTCCGGACTTGAGCTTGCCTTGCTAGCCAGAAAACTCTCAACCCGTGCTGACTCACCAGATCTTTTTGTCTCCATAAAGCCTGGAGTTTAAGGAAATCAGTTGTAACTTCCCTAACCAAAGGAATAATATTAGAGGTATTGTCAACTAGTAAATCACTCGTGTCCTAACACATAGTAGGACTACCTATGTTGCCCGTTCAATGGGCTGCCAGCACATACTTGGGTAAATATGCCCAGAACACTAAAGAAATGTGTAAAATAAATTATCTCTTTTAATCTGTCCTCAATCAAATAAGCAAAAATGCCTTTGCTCGATATCCTCAAACATTCAATTTTCCGTTTAAACACACTGCTCAAGACATTATGTGCTGGGATAGAAGATAGAAACAGGGAGCAGGTGCTGAGACCTGCCCTCTGGAGTAACACACCTCAAGGAGCTGGAGCTTGCAGGTAGCATGGTATTTAAGGGACAGGAAGTACGTCTGAATTTTGCTTTAGGTTTTTATTCTCCCCTCCTCTAGAACCATAATATAGGTACCTGATGTGCCTTACCTGAAGTAGAACAGAAAAGGAAAAGAGAAGAGTTGAGGGAAGGAGAAGTGATTCAGCTTTCAGGTCTTCGTGGCAGTCTAGTTGAGAAAAGAACGGTCTGGAAAGATGCATGATGATCATGAGATGGCTAACTGAGCAATCTGACTCATCAGAGAACTCCCACTCTGTGACTATTAACCCAGAACTATGGGAGCCCGCAAGCGTGCATGATCCCAGAGTGGCCTGGAGGAGAAGCCTGGCAGGGTCTGACCCCCAAAAGGAGTCGGGATGTTGTTAAGACCTCACCAAGGTCTAGGAAGAAAGCCAAGCTTAATTAAGCTTAATCCATGGTGAGAAATAATTCCTTAGACCTGGTTTCCTTGTAAACATACTCTCTTGAACTCATCTTTAAGCTAGGATGAACTCTGTCATATTAATGCCGTCCCAGTTCCGCTAAACTCTGCTGGAGTTCGGACCTTACCCTAGCATCTATGTGTGCGTGCACGTACGCACCAACACGGTCTTCCTGTTCCAGATACCAGGTCATATTTACAAAGTTCTATATTTTAGGAAATTAAGACTTCTGTAGGTTAAAGCCAAAATCATAAACACTTAAAACGATGTTAAAGTTTAAATCTAGTCCCCTCTTACCTGAATTCGTTGCTCTGGTCGCTATACTTTGATAAATATAGTCTTGAGACCTACTCAGTTTTCATTTCATTTCCCTCATGACAACATTCAATTTGATGTAGAATAAAAAACACAACAAACCAAAACAAAGCAAAAAACAACCCCCCAAAACTCTGATGTAACAATAAGTAGGCTGTCTGCAAATAAATATAAAGTATTTAAAATAATATAAAGTATCAGGCCAAGTAAAAAAATGCTTACTGAGGATAACTATGATGAAAACAAAAGGACAGCTGAGGTCAGAGAGGTTCCCATGCAAAATTTTAAAATCTCCTTTCCTGGTTAGGTGAGAAAACAGGATTTTGTGTACAAATAGCTTTGTCTAACAACACTCTTGTGTTTCTTTTTAGAGAAAGATGAATTATCTTCTTTAAAATGTTCCAAAGGGGGGAAAAAACATCCCATAGATGGACAGCCACTCCCAGGTGCACGCCCTAGAACTCAGGATTTGTGCTTCAGAAATTATCATCTCATAAAGACGGTGGTTTAGCTACTAGTGAGACTGATTTCTTAAAATGGTCAGCTAAGCCTCCAACTGCAGTCCAGATGTATTTTTGTCTTCCTCTATCTCTACTGTGAATTATTTAAAGCAGCATACTCCACAATTTGAATGCGGCCCACATTTTAAATCAAGCTCACCAAAATAATAACACTCAATGGACTAATCTCCATTTAATAGAAATATTTCTATAAATTCCTAATATGACTGAAAGGCAGTATGAAGCAAAGGACATAAATATTTCTAAAAATTCATTTTATCCCAGGAGAAATTACTCTTTCTACAAAAATATCATGCAAATATTTATTTGCAAGGAATTCTAAGTATGTCTCTAGAAAACCACATTTATAAACAAACTAGTGGGGCTGTTTAAAAAGACTCTCCACCAAACTGGTGGTTCTTTCATGTTTTTTTAATTACTTTTGTAGAAATGCATTGTGTAGGGAAGGCCCTACATGATTCTTAACTGGATAGGGAATTTTCATTTTTAAAAAAGAAAGATGTGTTCCAGTATTACTACAGTTGATTGAGACTGGTTCTTCCAGTAGCTAAGTGATCTCCTACAGAGACAAATTTTCTAGAAAAGTAAATGGTACAAAATGGAAAAGAAGAAAGTTTGGATCTTAGGATCTAAACTCTGGATGTTCTTCTCTGCCTTCTCTGAATTATAAGGAACATTTTTCAGGTCAAACAATAATTTATGAGCCCTCCCAGCCCTCTTTGGTTTCATGATACTGGCTTATAAGTCTCTCAATCTTCTCCAAGGCAATGCTGAGCAAAATTCTGAACTATGCCCGTATGTTTGAGAATACCCATGTCATTTTCCTTGGCTCTACCCTAATCTCTTGTGCAATGGCCTTGTAAAAATTATAACAGGCACCCATCCAACCAAAACAGCCATCCACACCCAACCAATTTATATATAAATCTAAATTTGCATTTCTGTACATGTTAGACTTACTCTGCTCTATTTTGACAGTATTGTCTTGTGATGTCATAAAGATTAATGTCTCTACTGAAGAGAGTGACTATTTCTGTGATAATTACCTGGGGGAGAGGAAAGTCCTACGACAGAAAACTGGACCTTGGGAGAAAGGCCCTAACTGTATTCTATTCATTCCTTCATTCAATGAGTATTTATTGAGCACATGTTACACACCTAGCAGTGTTCTCCAGCCTGAACCACAGCCCAAACTAGAGACTGACAGGGGAGGCAAAATTTTACTTCACCTTCGTAGGGTTCTTTTTGGCTGGACCTGAGACTCAAACTGACATAGGACAAAATCAATAGGAGAAAGACATACAATCCATTCATTCAAGTTATTCATTAAATAACACAAGTTTTGCAGGATGCGGAAGTCTTTGTAAGGAATGAAGATACAAAGAAATGTCAAAACCTATTTGCTTTTTTATATTAGGTCGAACAGAGAAACAATTCTGGAAAAGTGACTATACTATGTGGAAGGGCCTGAAAAAAATTTTATTTTCCTAAGTCCCGTTTGTGTAGAATTCTCTGTCTCAACTTCTCATCCCTGATAAGAATGTGATTTTCCTTCTGGTATAAGGAGAGTATCTTTCATACAGGAATTTTATGTCCTGTTTTTAAGAAAAGTAAGGAAGGACTGAGTGTTTTCCTGTATTTGCTGTCATTCAAGCGTCCTTAACCCAAAATAGCCAATATGCCAGGGTGGCATATTTTGGAGTTGCGTGTTCTGAACTCCTACAAGACCATAATCCACAGGATGCCTTCAAGAAACCAGGCCTTGAAGAGAAAGGAGTTATTCCCCCTTTCCCTCCAACTTTAGTGAAGCATGTGTGACAAAACTGTAACATATTCCAAGTGTACAGCATGATCTGATACACACAGACCCTGTGAAAGGGTCCCTCCAGTGAGTTATTAACATAATCATCACCTCACAAATTTACCTCTGTGTGTGTGAGAACACTTAAATTCTATTCTCTTGGAAAATTTTAATTGTACAATACAGTATTATCAACTACAGTCACTATGTAACACATTATACCCTCAGATATTATTTGACTTATAACTGAAATGTGTATAGCTCCTGGTAATCACCATTCTACTCTCTGTCTCTATGAGTTTGACTCCCCCAACCCACACCTAACTTCCCAGGGGACAGGGAGAGGTCAGAGTGCTGCTGCCTCACCATCATTCCTGTGGCAGCCTCTCTCTTGGGAATGAGTCAGATTTTTCCCTCAGGTAGCTGGTAGGTTTCCCTCTAGCTTCCATGACGCATGCTACAGGCAGTGACACCCATCTCTATATGCTTTAATGGCACCTCCTATAGTGTCTTTTTATCCATCCCTAACCTTGTCGAAACTTCTGCTGTCTCAGGGAAGGTGGTTTCCATGAACCATTAGGAAGTATCATCAGTGCTTGTTAATCCAGTGATTACTTGACGCAGAGCCACACAGCAATAAGATATGAACTATCTCAGGCAATCTAGGAGAGACCATTTGGGTCAAGAGAGTCCTCCAGGTCCCTTAGGCCAGGCACCATAGATAGCTAATGACTTCATCAACTGAACTAGGCCCTTTCTTTATGTGTGGCCCTCCTCAGGGAGTTCACATTTGGTGCTTGGTATGACAGGAAATATTAACAGTCTGGGAAATTCTAGGAGAAAGAAAAACTAGTTAATCCAATTGTTTCCTGGTGGTAAGAAATTTTAGTAGAGGTAGAATTAACTGTTTAAAGTCATAACAATGCCATTTAGCAAAATATTCATGTTCTAAAGAAATAATGACCCATGTCTGTGCCCAAGTGATGTACTCATTCAAAGAAATTGTCTCCCTTCTCTATATAGCCTCCCCAGAATCTAGCGATGTGCCTGGTCAAATAGTTTCCCAATGAATGTGAACAATCCAACATTCAGTCAGGCAACAACAACAACAACAACAAAAATAGAGCACGCACATTATCTCCTTTCTCTTCTTACGCATCCAGTTGTGAATATGTGTAATAGTTAGATCCTTGGTCCCCAAACAAGCAAACCATTTTCCCGCAATTAATTAACAGGGCCTATGGCATTGTCCTACAAGGCCTGGTTTAGATATTTATTACCCAGGAGCCAAACTTAATAGCTTAGGCAATTTCCCTTTCATGTCCAAATCTGAGGTTCCTTGAAAATTAATGAGGTTATGGTTTATTGTAGAACCGCTCTAGGTAGAGTCCTAGACAGGCAAGCCCCATAATTCCCCAACCAGATTTATATCACACTAACTCGTTTCATGCTACTCTCAGATATTCAACTTATCTCAACCAATGCGGCCTTGAAAGGAAGTTGCTGATCGGACCATCAGTTCAAAGCCCTATCAAGCTAAGGCATGTAGAATGCTGGCTTCCTGATTTATTTGATTTTTTTTAAGTTATTTTAATAGACTGAATCCAGGTTTCAGTTTGTTTGTTTTTTTTTAAACATTTTTGTGCAGGGACTTCTTCAACAGCTTGGCAAAAGCAAGAGATAAATGCATAAAACAGAATACACAGAACTACAAAGGATATCAGTTATTAGTATTTTTGACATCCCATGGGCCAGTAGGGAATTTTCCATTCCCTGAAATTTAAATCTGTGAATAGAGTCTTAACTATTTGTTATTAACTATCACAGACTAACCATCTGTGGTTAGATGACTATATAGTCATCTGCATCACAGACGAACCATCTCTATATGCCTGGACTGACTTGGAATTTAATACACAATTAAGAACTGAACAATTTAAATTAGTCTGTAGAAAAGCTATGATATTATTGACATCTAAATAAGTCAGCTCAGCCACCTCGTTTTTAGCCGGGCCTGGCTGGCTGACCACACTTGTACTCTAGCTGGCTTGCCACATGCTGCTCCTCCTATCAGTATGATTTAGGCCCTTAGACTTTCCCAATTCCTCCCAAATCGAAATAATTTTAATTCACCGAGAATTTCTTGAGACTTTCTCCGTATAACCGAAACAGGGTGCTCTGGTGCCTGTATCAATGGCTTTCTTCCATCACCTGCAATTTTACACAATTTGCCCCTTCTGCATAAATATCTTGAATCTGTCAAAGAATAATGAGTGATCTGTCTTCTTTTTCTCCTCCTCCTGACCAGGTATAACTAGTAGAAAGATCCTTCTCCATCCTCATTCTTTCAGAGGATGAAGATGCAGCTTCCTGTGACCTGATATAGTTTTGTTTGGGTCTGGGATTGCTCTAGAGACTTCTTCTTCTTCTGTTTGTTTGTTTTTTAAAAGATTTATTTGAGAGAGAGAGAGAAAAAAAAAATGAGCTGGGAGGGGTGTGCAAAGGAGAGGGAGAAGCAGACTCCACACTGAGCAGGGAGCACAAAAAGGACCTCAATCCCAAAACCCTGAGATCATGACTCGGGCTGAAGCCGACGCTTAACCAACTGAGCCACCCGGGCACCTTGCTTTAGGGACTTCTCATCTCCCTACAGTTTACTGAGGTCTGGAAGCCATATTTGAGCTGGAGATGACAGCTGAAGAGGAAAATGCCCTTGATAGCTCGTAATAATAATTATTGCTATTATTATTAACTCACTTATAATAAAAATTGTCATTATTATCATGGCTATCATTATTGAGTTCATCTGTTGAGCGATCATGTATATTTCACTTGTAGGACATGCCCTAATTTTGAATTTTATTGAAAGAGACTAGGTAGAGCTTATATACCAGCATTTGTGCAGATAATGCTATAGCGTTTATTCAACAAATACTTATTAAGTGCCTACTCTGTATCAAACACCAACTATTACTGATCTGTTAAGTCTGTTTTATTGATCTGGGAAGCTGGAAAGCCCCTGAATTTAAAACGTTAAAATTATGTTGATGTGTTCCAACCCAACTAAGCTTCTGACACCTTCTGGCTCTAATTCTATTCAAGTGTAAAATGTTTAACAATGAACGTAGCCGTTTTCAATGTTTTCAATTGGCTTTCAATAGGTCACAGTGACACTTCCACAACTCAAGCACCAAAACCATTAGAAAACTGTAAAAGGTCTGAAAAATGTCTGCCCAAAGGCAAAATCATTTAGCAATTTACCAGTGAAAGCAGAAATTCCCTTGAAAAAGTAATCTTTTACCTTGAGCTCTCATTCTATTTCTGAAATGTGTAGTTAATTTTTGTGAAGAGCCATTTACATTTCATTTTACAAATAAAAGATGTGCTAATTGAGCCTGGAAGTTCAGGATTTGATTCAAAGAAAAATGATGAGCTCATTCCCAATTAGCAATTTATTTGATGGATACCATGGCTTCAAAATGCGAGAAACAGAAAATACCAAGTAAATGCACACCTTCCAAGGCTGTTTCACGGAATCTTTGAGAACAGAGCTAAAACGGAACAACCGCTTCTGCTTTCAAATATGTACATTAATGAGACGGACCTTTGCAGAGTGAACAGGAGTCATTCCTAATCAAACCAAAGTCAGTAACTCACTGTCTGGAAAGACAACTGAACCAAACAGCCATTTGTTGGTTGGAATTACTTTAGATTATTTTAGAAAACGTCAAAAAATAAATTAGATTTTCCTTCTTGCATGTATTTTTCCAGATCCTTTTAAAAATAAAATGTTCATTTGGGGCCATGACAGCTAAAATAGAAATGTCTTTGGCATAAACTCAGCTTTCTAGCCTGCAGGCAAAATATAAAATTGTTGTTAAATTGGAGTGGACCAGAAAACGGATGATAAAACTTGCCCATGAAACATCTGCTAATAACAAACATTTGTCCCGTGACATGGACTGTAAGTCATAACACATGACAGGGGATGGATGTGTCATTGTCCCGAACGACAGTTTTTGGTGCCTCTCGAGGCAGGAGGCCAAGTTCACCTAGCCCTACAGTCACGGTTGTCTATGAAACTGTTAGGGTTAAAAATGCGCTTTTTAAAATAGGAAAGACTTGGGAAGACAATCCTCTGATGTTTTGGATTCAGTTGGTCTTCCTTTATAGTTTCCAAGGCAGCTTGGGCTGTTGTTACTCAACACAAGCGAGCACACATTTCAGGTTCTATGTAATGCTTCGTCAGCATTTTCCTATTTCTTTCTTTCTTTCTTTTTTTAAGATGCTTATTTATTTGAGAGAGAAAGAAAGAGAAAGCACGAGTGGGGGGAAGGGGCAGAGGGACAAGCAGACCCCTCGCTGAGCTGAGCAGGGAGCCTGAGAGCAGGCTTGATCCTGGGACCTGAGCCACTCAGTGCCCCAGCATTTCCAATTTCATAAGACCTATGCCATTTACCCACTTGACGACATTTCTCTTTTACAGGGTAGTCAGAAAGACAGAAGAAGCAACCCCAAAAAGGCAGAGTTTGTAGGTGAAGGGACTGTGCCAATGGCTAGCACAAGCACCAAGTCCTTCCTTTCATCTGGCTTTGCTTTACTGTATTTTATTCAATCTAAGACATCACTGATTTTAAGAGTCACTGTTTTATTTACCAATACAAAAAAGAATATACATTTTCAGTCAATCTATGATACACCACCTCAATGACAGATCTGCCTGCAGTCTGGGTGGGCCACAAGGCCCTCTTTGCCCGTGAACTAACTTTATCTATTCCAGATTATTTGGCATTTTCTCTTGCCTTCTCCTGTACTTCTTGACCTGGAATAGGAATTCTTTTGCACTTATCTTAGTAACAGAATGTAACAAAGCCTCATGGACCTGTAGGCTTTCCCCTTCCAGGTCCCTTAAAGCACTTGGCTGCTCCTTCCAAGAAAAGAAGGAATTGCAGTCACCTCTCCGACAAGGAACATCTGCTTCGCTAACATCCCGTTTGCGGCCAGCTGCTTGTCTTTGTGTGTGCACAGCCACTTTTCAGGTCCAAGCTGAATCACAGGCTTCCGGTTGGAAACTTCTGAAGTGGCAATTACACTCGACACACACCTTTCCGGCATCACACACGAACTCAATCGGCATGGCACTAACATAAACAATTAGGACCAAGTTTGCCGGCAGCAGCCGCTTCCCCATGACTGCCACCTGGCTGACAGCAATTCTATGGTGTCTCTCAATTCCAGGGATGAGAAAATACGTGGAAAAATGTGCTTCTTAGAGTTAGCAGAACACTAATCTGTTCACACACTCTAGGGGTAGCAAAACCAAAGGCCCACAGAACCAATTTAACCCTGCACATGGGTCTAGTTTGATATAAAAAGCATGAGCCCTCTGTGTCAAATGTTTCCTGCCTCACTTTTTAAAAAAAATTTTTCTTTATTTATTTGATAGAGAGATCACAAGTAGGCAGAGAGGCAGGCAGAGAAAGGAGGAAGCAGGCTCCCTGCTGAGCAGAGAGCCCGATGCGGGGCTCGATCCCAGGACCCTGGGATCATGACCTGAGCCGAAGGCAGAGGCTTTAGCCCACTGAGCCACCCAGGCGCCCCCTTGCCTCACTTTTAATAGAGATGCGGATACAAGGGAATAGCGTCCACCATGAGGAAAACACCCAGTTCCACATCAGGAATGGTCGAAAACCAAGGTTGTCATGGCATGTCCCATCTAAAGGGAGCAGACACCACATGGCTCAGGTCCACTGCTGACGGTGGTCATCCTTCAGGACACTTTGAACACAGCATCGTTCAGTCTTCAGATTCTTCTAGAGAAGCCGGGCATCTGAGTGTTCGTATGAAGTCTCTTCATTTTTCAGCTTTGGCCACTAATTCAAACATTTTATAACACCACGCAGTCCACACAAGGCGAATCTGTGGGCCACATGGGGCTCACAGCTCACCAATGTGTGGTCCAGGCAAGACACACCTAACACAGGGTATTAATCACAAAACAATCAGCGTGACCGGAAAGGTCATCCTGTAACGTCTTTGACCGTGAAGCATCAGGGCATAACAGGTACCAGTACAAATCCCAAAGGGAAAACTCTTTTTAGTCAGTTCATTTTGAATTTTGTTTTTATAATTGTCTATGTGTAATAGAACCAAGTCACTAGAAGGATTTTTAAGGCTTAGCACTGGGAACAAGTAGTTTTTCAGAAAATAAAAATTGATTCTTTTTTCCAATGCCAATATTTATTTAAGGATGAGAATTACTGCCTTGGTTCTCAGCCTTGGTTGGTGCTCTCCGAACCACATCGCCTCTCTGAACCAGGGGCCTCGCTGTCCCCCCGGCTCCCAGCTCTCTTGGGGCTGGTTGGGGAGGAACTGAGGACAGGGCTGACGACTTGGGAGTGCCCTTCCTGTTGCCCCTGCTTCATAGACCTAGAAAAGATCTTTTCCGCCCCCTTGGAAAGGGAGAGGGGGAGAATAAGAGCAGAAACTCTAACTACAGCTCAGCCCAAAGCACCTAAAGCCAAGGCTAAGGGCCCACCAAGACTCTGAATCTCAAATATGCCTGCTCTCATAATGGAACTCATAACATGAGATCCCCGGGGAACCTGATTTTCTAGGACTCAGTTTTCCCCCCTATAAAATGACTGAGCAGACAGATAAATGTTTTTCAATCTGGGTTCTGAGAAAATTTAGGGACTTGGATATTGTGCTGAAAGAAGAGGATCTGGTTTTTTACAATTTGCATTTGGCCTTAAAAGTAAGACTTCCATTTAACAGGAAAATACAGCACCTGAAAAACAAAAACAAAAGTAAAGAATATAGTGTTGAAAAACAGTGGCTGGGTGATCTACGTGATCTGTAGCGAGGCCTCTCCAGATTTAATGCTTTGATTTTAAAGAACTTCCCCAACATGTATTTACATACAATATGTTCTTACAAAGTAAAATGCAGATATTTTCAGATTAAATTATAACTCTAGATTTTACCCAAAATATGACTCACTATGAAAATTCTGGTAAGGCTTAGTATGCAAAGGTACAAACAACTTTGATTTTTCTCTTCAAAATGAAGCTTCCTTTTTTCTCAGATTTTGTAAGACATGACTGCAAAGGGTGTTGAGTCTGGGAAAAGCGCTCACACTAGGAAAAAGGACACTTTGTGTCTGTTTGCTGTGGAAAACACACTTCCTGATCAAGTTTGTACATGTAAGTGAAGGGAACTGAGGACATTTCAGTATATAAGGTCTCCAGATCATTTTCCTCTGGAAATACAGGAAATGGAGGTGAAAATAAACTCCCTACACAGTCCAGGGATAAATGTAACATTTCCCACCTTTTTCCGCCTGTTCGTGGAACACACTCCAGCCCGTTCGTCCACACCTCCCTAAACCCTGTTGTACACAGGCTGGACGGCCGTCCCATTTCCAGTCTCTGCATCCCCCACTCCTCCTGAGCCCCAAAGCACCTATTATCACTTACAAGTGCCTTCTACAAATGGCTAGCTTTGTGAACTCCATTTGGACATACCTAGATACAACTTTTACCCATATATTCCTGAAGTTAAAACCACTATTGTTCTTCCGTACCCCCCATGGTTCTTGAACATACGTAAGTAATCAATATGCTAGTGGAAGGATTAGATATATCGACTGAATAATTTTTGTGTCTATGGGCAAGAACACTATTACTATATGAGAAATTATGAGTTCAAAAGCACTTTGAAAGGCGTGCCTGGGTGGCTCAGTCAGTTAAACACCTGACTCTTGGTTTCAGCTCAGGTTATGATCTCAGGGTGGCGAGATCGAGCCCTGTGCTGGGCATGGAGCCTGCTTGAGAGTCTTTTTCTTTCGCTCTGCCCCCTCCCCACCTGCGCACATGTGTGCACATGCACACTCTCTCTGTTTCTCTCTCATAAATAAATAAATAGATAAATAAATAAATAGATATCTTTAAAAAAAAAAACACTTTGAGAAAAAGGCAGAAACAGCCCAATTGTTCATATAGTAGTGTGAAAGTATGTTGTATCATGAAAACAACATTTAGAATAAAGCAGTGAGTAAGGAAGGGAGATGCTGTATAATGCTACAAGTTCAATGATATATTTAATGAAAAATACTCAAAAGAGAAGAAAAGACCTCACAATAATATTTAAAATTATTGGATTCATAGTAGTAATTTTTTCCGTTTTTATCAAAACTTTAATATTGAGGTTTATATTACTGTTCTCATGAAAAAAAATAATTAAAAAAAAAATAAGAAACATGCTTTGAGTTTCTACGCCAAAGGAATATTAGAAGGACTTTGTTATTACATGAATTTGAGGTCCACATAATTTCCATTTTTGAAAAGAAAACATTTTATAGCAAATGTTCCTTTGTGGTCGTTCACAGAATAAAAATTGATAGCCCCTCCTATGGGTTTCATCATGGGATTTTCTTTTAATAAATTACATTCCATGGAGAACGTGTTGTACCAACATGCCTGTGTCTCACTACCAAAGAAAATTTCAAAAGCAAACTGAACCAATTTGTTTCCTGGTGTATATTTATCCCCATTAAGAGCCCAGAGAGTGAAAAAACATGGTAATTATTTTAGAGCTTTCTAAATGCTTTCATGCTTTAAGCCACAGGCTGGATTAGGTCCTGAAAGATCCAATGTAGTAAAAGAAACAAAGCCTGCTATTACCTGAGAAAAAGCCCTAGAACATTTTGTCCTCTGGCTAATGACTGACTTAGACCAGGATGGCAAGACAGTATTTTGGTCTTGTTCCCATTGTGTCCCCAGGGATGGGGGGCAAGTCTGCTCTCAACTGAACTTTAAAGCTGTGTGTGTGTGAGCGCTTGTGCACTTAAGAGAGTAAACTATTCCCAAAAAGTAAAAGAAGGTGGGATATTTTGCCTTTTTTTTTTTTTTTCCTGAAGGACCTGGGTATTTCAAAAGCCTTGCCTAAAGGAATGCGTCTAAAATAACACATTTTACCTCTAGATTTCTACAGCTCAAAATACAAATCATCCCAAACTCCTCTTCTTTCTTCCATTCTGTAACTGCCTAAGTCACCAAAAAATTCCCAATTGATCAATATAAAATTCTAATTATCTCTCTCACAGCTCTCTGCTATCTCACACAGTGCCATGCAATTAGACACAGGCACAACTGTGCAGTGGTATTCCTAAAAATGTCTCCATCTTCCTGAGTGAACCTCTGCCCCTTTTCCTGCCTGGGATGCCAGTGTGAGAGCCAGTCACAGCAGCCACACTGCAAGTGTGAGGGAATAGCCAAGAAAAATGCAGGAATCTTGGATATAACACTGTTTAGGTGCTGAAATAAAACCAGAAACCACCTACCTTCAGTTTTACTTATTTAAGTCCATGTGGTTGAATTTTCCTGTAGTTAGTAGCATTCTTATCTCGTATAATCCATTTATTCCCAAACTCTGTTACCTTGGTCTATTTCTTCATTTGTTTTTCTCTTCATCTAATTTGCTTTTTCTTTGTCTGATTCTTTGTCTGACTTCTCTTTGTCTGATTCTTTTTCTTGTTGTCGGATTCCACCGTTCTTAGTCCCACATGTGAAAATAGGTCCATTCTGCAGACATATATATTCTATATTCAGTGTTTACTAGGGTATGTGATCAGAATATGTGTTTGATATACTTTATTAAAAAAAAGAGGATACAGCAGAGAATAGGCTGATTTTATTACTGAATATATCATATTTAGTGTATATTAATATGCTATATTTAATTATTAATTTTAATTAATTAATTAAATTTTAGGTTTAATTATTTAAGATTAAGTATATTAAATATATACTTATGATTAAATATATTATTATGATTGAATATATTTGGAAAATACTGGATACTTGTTTCCCTTCTAGAGCTTTGTAATACATATAAGTACATAAATACATATAAAACTGCTGCAGCCTTTGAAAACAAAAAGAACAATTATAAAGGAGATATTAGAATATCATTCAGATGCATCCTAATCTTACTGAATTGATTTTTCAAGCACTCTCTTTACCTACTTACTGTCCACCTTTCAGAATTAGGGTTCTGAGGACCATATATAAGAAACACGGGACTACCTTTATCCATAAATATTTTCATAAGTATTATTTTATCCTTTCTTACTTGCAAATGTCCCATATGTTCTGACAAATTCCCTGAAACTTCAGGGAATTCAAATCAATAGCATTGTCAACACATACCAATCAAAAGCAGGTGGTAATAAAATTCTCGATTAGTTCTGGCTAGATACAAATTCCCCATTTTCTTTACCTAGAAGATGCAACCCCAGATAATGGCACCAATGGCAACCTGCATGTACATTTCTAGATGGAGAAACTCCTTCCAAACTCCATACTTGAGACATTGTATCTTTTTTTTTTTTTTTTAAAGATTCCATTTATTCATTTGACAGACAGAGATCACAAGGAGACAGAGAGGCAGGCAGGGAGACAGGAGGAAGCAAGCAGGCTCCCCACTGAGCAGAGAGCCTGATGTGGGGCTTGATCCCAGGACCCCGAGATCATGACCTGAGCTGAAGGCAGAACCCACTGAGCCACCCAGGCGCCCTGAGATATTGTATCTTGATTAGTTGTAGTACGGATCTCTCTAAGGGCAACTGCTGTGATTCCGTGAAACAGTTCTTGCTAATCTGTGATGTCTTTGGTTTGTCACATGTTCTTAAGATCTTCTTTACCTTTAATGCCAAACTTGCCTTCCCTTTGGGGATAGTTTGTTCTCTCAGCAGAAGCATTTGATATAGCTCCGAGGACCCGTAGGTTGTAATCACCACCCCCAGCATCCTTTTCCAAATTATTCTGTGCCTTGAGCCCAGCTGTAACTATCAGGGTGTGGGTTTTTTCCTCTTTGCTCTCTTCACATTGTCTCAACTCTGAGCCAGAATAATTTAAGCGCTAAAGTCTTGTCGGGTTTTGCAACCATGCACAGCCTTATGAAGTCTAGGCGTTTTGCCAGAAATCTAAACTTTGTTGAACTATGTTAAAAGGTTAAACATTTCACAGAGTTTGGATTCCCCCACCCCCACTGCACTTCCAGACTCTCCCTTGTTCTTAAATGTCTGTTTTATCAAGAAATGGAATAACTAATAATGTGCTGGATAGAACATTTTCAACCATCACACTGTAACCATAGTAGTGCTCAAACCCCCAACCAAACAAATGTTAATCACACTGCTCTCCTTAATCAAAAAGAGCTGAGGACACAGAACTGATTTAGTCTGTTTTAAAATGAAATGCTAGAAGCTTTCTATAAAACCTAACTGTAAAAATGAAGCTGTTATTAATTGCTTGTAATAATTTCTATATTAGCGAAAAAGCTTTCCTGAAATGAATGTCAATGAACAAAAATAAATCGCAACCTCCCCAGTCTGGAGGGAAAGATAAACGCCAGCTCCTAGGCCCCTAGTTTTAAAAGCCTCCCTCTACTTAATTCCTGGAACACTGGATGCCTGCTGACCCCTGGACAGGATGCTTCTGAGGTTCTCGTGCCCACAGTCAACATGGATACTGAAGGGAAAGGAAGTACATTTCTAGAAATTATCTGTGACCCCCCCCTCCCAATTCCCCACACCCCACCTGAGAGTAAGTGGAGTAAGTGTTCCTGACATCTCGGCTAAACTGTTCTGCAAGTTTGCTAATTCTCTCCATCCCCACCGCCACCCCCCTGTTCCAGCCACCACCCTCTCACCCGGACCCCCGCAGTGGTCTTCTAACTGGCCTCCCTTCTTCCTCTTGCCTCCAATCTCCTCACAGTGGCCAGGCTACAAGGTCTCAAGAGCCTTAGAATAAAACCAATCTTCTTATCCTGGCCCATAGGCCCTTCTTAAACCTCTCCACATCTTAAACCACCTCCTTTCCCACCACATTCCTGACACTCAGGGACCTTTTTTCTTTTGTGCAAAACATGCCCAATTTACACCTGTCTTAGGGCCAGGGTGGGGCCTGCCGTCCCCCACCTCCAGGTAGCTGACTCCACCCTGTCTTGAGATCTCAGCTTAAGTGTCCACTTGGGACAGCCTTCCCCAACCACACAAACTAAGAACCCTCCTCCCCAGACCCTCAGTTATTCTCTGTCACATCCCCTTTTAAAACATGCTGCATGGCACTTTCCCTATCTGGCATTTTTTCTATCAATTGATCAATTTCCTCTCTCCCAATTCCCACCACTTGTCATGAGCAGGAATTTACTAGTTTACTGCGGTATCTCCAGAACCTATAGTAGTAATTATGACCTAGCAAGAAAAAATAAATACGGTATTGAATGAATCCATGAACAGCACAGGAACAGAAAAGCAAGCACTAACCCCAGCACCTCTGGCCCGGCCATGGGAAGATGTAACAAGAGTAGCTAGCAGGCACTTTCAGGTAAGGGTTGTATCAGGGGTTGGGCATCCTGATAGGTGTTTTGGGGTGTGCCGTGAGCCTTTATGAACTTCACCAGGGAAAGTACAGTTACTGACATAAACGGAGAGAGCTATGTTTGTCTTTACTTGTAGGGAAATGAATCTCCAGATGGCTGTTTGTATCTTTGACATATTCAGTATAGTTTTAGCTACTACTTTTCAAGGCAATATCTTAAAAAGAAATTTCCTTAAGTAGAGAATAAATTATTTTTACTTAATGTATCAAAGTAAATGACTGAGAGTTTCCTGTTGGATAGTCATGACTTTATAAGGAATTCATGAATAACTGTTAAGTAAAGTAACATTGTGTCCTTACTTTTCAACAAGCAGCCAACTTAGATGACTCATATACATAGGTTGAAAACTATATCTGCAATCAAAGATCAGAGCCAAAGTTGGTCACTGGAAAAGTGCTTAACAAATCTTTGGCTTCGAAGTCAGGTTTCATGTGGAGCCAGGATTAACAAGGGAAAGCATGACCAGAATGGAATGTGAGGTTTGAGCACTGGGGAGAAGATGTCTCCAGGGCTGTGAGCTGCTTTTGGTCAGCAGCTCTGGGAGCTAGGCTTGTTTCAACCTTATGCGATTTTGCTCCTATGATCAGTCAATGAGAGAGGAAGAAAACTGGGAGAGGAGCCTGAGTGAGCAAATACACCGAAATTCGTCCTGTGGAGATAAAAGGGAAAGATCATGGTAAAGTCACTTCTGGGAAAATGCCGCTGATGTCACATTTATTGATAAAGGAAAAAGCAAGGAAGCTGACTGGCTCCAATTTCATAAATAACAGAGCTTACAGAATTTCACTCCAGAATTACAGAAATACGCAAGGGGAATAAAAACGGGATACTGAAGAGGTATCTGTGTTCCCATTGTTTACTGCAGCATTATTCCCAATGACAACCCAGAGATGACCACAGTACAGAAACAACCTAACTGTTCATCAGTGAATGAATGGGTAAAGATGTGGTATAAATACACAATGCAATATTACTCCACCATGAGAAAGAAGGAAATCCACCATTTCTGACAATACGGATGGACCTTGAGGACACCGGGCTAAGTCAAACAGAGAGAGGCAAATACTGCACGATGTTACTTACATGCAAAACCTAAAAAAAAGGAAACTCATAAAAACAGAAAGTACAGTGGTGGTTACCAGGGATGGGGGGAGCGTTGAAGGAATAGGAGAGATGCTATTCAAGGGCACAAATTTGCAACCAGTACACAAATAAACCCTGGAGATCTAACGCAGAGCACGGGGAATACAGATGACAATGCTGTATTATAATCACTGAACTTGCTAAGAGATCTTAATCATTTCCAGCACAAAAAAAGAAATGATGATTATGCGATATGAGAGAGGTGCTAATGAGCGCTATGATGGCAATCATATTGCCATACAGAAACACATCAAATCAACATGTTGTACACCTTAAGCTTACACAATGTTGTATGTCAAATATATTTCCATGAAAACATTTAGAAATGGTAATAACAGAGCTTACAGGAGGCACCATTTTCTAAGATCCAGGCTTCTCCATAGGCAGACAAAGAACCGGAATCTGATAATATTAGTACCCAGCAGTTTCTCACAAAAATGTCCTTTTACCACTGACCATACAATAGAAATGTACAATAATACAAGGTGATAATAATAAGCATCTAGATATTTCCAAAAGCTCACAAGAGGAAGTATATGATACAGAAAAGGATTGCCAGTCCTTATGAAGAATAACACGAAAACAAATTACAGGCCTGCATCAGAGGCTATTACTCTCTTTCATTTGTTGACTGGCCAAGTGCTTGTGCAAGTGCAGTATCGGGCACTGCAGACATAAAGACAAATAAAATACACATCCTGAAAACAGGTCTCAGGAGAGTGTGGACCACAGGAACCCATATACAAGCAGACAGGATTGTGGTGTCATGCCAAGGGAGGGACTGTGTGGTAGGACAGAAGAAACAGTTAAGGACCTAAGTCCTTTCTGAAAAGGGGTGAGTGAGTAAATACTTCTTTTCCTTCCCACTCATCACAGTTTAATGGCTGCTGCTAAAGTGGAACTTATTTTATCCCTTTCCTGAATGGGTTTTTTGTTTTTGTTTTTTAATTTAAATTCAATTAAGTAACATATAACATATTATTGGTTTCAGAGGCAGAGGCCAGTGATTCATCAGTCTAATAGAACACCCAGTGCTCATTATATCACTTACCCTCCTTAATGTCCATCACCCAGTTACCCCATCCCCCACCCCTCCGTCCAGCAACGCTCAGTTTGTAACTATGATTCCTTATGGTTTGTCACCTTCTGTGATTTCATATTGTTTTATTTTCTGAACAGGTATTTTAATCTGTAAAGATAAGGAAAGAAACTTCCAAATAGGGTTTTAGAATAGTATCTAAGCAATGTCCTCTCTCAATTCTCCATCCTCATCGTCTCCACAACACCATCCCTCCAAATGAGATGGTTTCCCTCAGTTACCAGTATTGCTATACTCACAGGTAGCCCCCTGCCCACCAACTTGGATGCATTTTTGCTGCATCTGAATCTGTTTCCTGGACATATGGTCCTTTTTTAAAGTTTAAAATTTCTGTTAATTTCTTTGCCAGCATTATATACCCTTTTTTTCACATGGATCCACTCATTCATTCTTTAATCACGAACGTTTGCTGCATACATCCACTTTGTGCAAGCTAGTGAACTAAGCAATAGGAAGAGAAAGACGAGCAAGGCCCCACTGACCCTGTCTTGAGGCGTGGATGTCCTAGTGAGTACAAGTAAACAGGGAGTCCCAGGAGTGTGTTAATGGCTATGACAGAGGATAAGTACTAGGAACTATGAGGGCACATTACTGGACAAGGTCTTGGGGTGTCAGGAAAGCTTTTCAAGGGAAACAACATCAACACTGAGACATAAAGGATAAAAGAAATTATCCCAGTAAAGAACACAGAGAAGAATATTCTAATCAGGAATTAGACATATTTTCAAAACCTTAGAGATGAGAGACGCATTCCAGAAATTACAAGTGTGTGACTATGTGTATTGGTGGGAGGTCGTGGGCGAGTAGGTGTGGAGGTGTGATGGGGGGTAGAAGATGGGGATGGTGCTCAGGTTTCCAGAGATGTAAGCAAGACAGAAGTTGTAAAGGACCTCATGAGCCATATTAAATATTTTGAATTTTATCCTGACAGCAGTAAGAGACTTTGGAGGTTTTTAAACAGGGGAACCATAAAAATAGACTTCTGTTTTAGAACACTGACTACAAACCAGAAGTAAATCATAGGAAAATATGAATTATGGGAGCCCACAGATAAGCTGAAAGTGCTCAGAGCAGCGGGGCCAGAGGCCAAGGGAGGGGCAGTTTGGCAGGAAGGAAAAAAATAAAACATGTTGAATACTGGTTAAGTCTACGAGGGAGACTGAAGATACAGAAGGGAGGAGACCATCAGTAAAGCAGTTCTTGAGGACATCAGGGATGTGATACCGAGCATGGACTGAGGAAGCAGCCTTGGAGGACAGACACTTCTTCCACTGGAACAGGAGGAAAGACAAATGGTGGATGTGGTTATAGATCAAATTTTAAATTTGCTGGCAGGAATTGAAAAAATTCTCTTCTTGCTTCTGTCTTTTCTGCGATCTGCTGGCAAGATGTGTTGCCAAGAGTGACAGGAGACAAGGTAGGGTAAAGAGTTTGAGAAGAGTGGGGAACCTGAAATAGCCACACTGGAAAATGGCACAGAGAGAGAACTGAATGCACACAGAAGTATCTCTGGGTAATTCTGAGTGTTTGGGTGAGATTGAAACCATACATTTCTAGTGGTATGAATCTGGACAATTGTGTAAATGCTCCAGACAGAGCTTAACAAGTACAGGCGCCTAATGAGTAGACATTTCGAATGGTTTAGCTCTAAGGCTTTGCTGGAGGGTGGGGTATGGAGGAAGAATAAAAGGGTACACGAGTAAGGATGAGAAGGATACTGACATGAGTATGGCACGAAGGAATAAAGCATGGAGGCAAAGCTGAAAAAGAATGCAATTGTGATGGATATAACAAATGGGGCAAGGAATGAGATGTCTCTGGGAAGTAAAAGGTCAAGTGTGCAGGAGAGACTGAAGGAAACTGAAATGGAAGAGTGGCACTTGTGAATTTAAATATTCAGAGGTGGGAAAGATGTTCCAGGAGAGGACAAGATCCAGTGGTAAAGTTGAGGGTAAGCAGCTGAAGAGGTGTGGAGAAGTCCCTGGAGGTGAGGCTGCTGAGGAACTGGGAGGCAAAGTGTTTTGGATCACCTACGTAGACTTGCCAGGGCGGTACAACTCCAGAGTGGAAAGAAAAACTAGTAGTGGCAGCTCATGTCTTGAGTAAACAAGGGCATAATTACATTGGCAGGTAAGGTCAGTGAAGAGGGATAAGGGGTTCATATAGTTAGATGATCTGAGCCCCGAAGGGACAGTGGTTTTTATGTGAGGGCAGATGAGTAGCAAGTTGGAAGAAGCCAAAGAGGGGAATACTGAGCCCATTTTCTACCCTGAAGAAAACAGAGGTGTGGATAAACAACTTAGCTACTTGAGAGAGCTTCAGGGGAAGCGATTTCCTCAGGAGGAGCCAGGTATCCGAGCCCGAATGGAACCAACAGAGATGGGCTGAGGTAATGGCATTGGGTAACTGCAGAAGAGGGTCTTACAAATCACAGATGGAAGTCTAGGATAATGGCGGGGTGGGGGGTGATAGTTTGAGGCAGACTCAAGCAAGGAGGATACATAAGAAAAAAAATATCTAAAAAAATAAGGAAGGGTCCATCTTGAGTGTTGTTGGCCAAGGACATCGAGATGTTGAGACACTGCGGGTTCAGCTGGCCTCAGGGTTTCCAAAGAATTAATCAGTTTTCCCTTTGGAGTTGTAGATACCTTAGGCTGCTTAGAAAGATTGAGTTACAGGCTATACTCAAACTTGCTTACAATGGGGTGCAGTCAAGGTGAGCAGACTAGACGAATAATTATTTGACCGCCAAGCCTCATCTGTTAGGAAGGGCAAGAGTCATGGAGGCTGCAGTGGTCAGTCAAGGCTTGACTTGTCTGACAAGTCAAGTGACAGTCTCTGAAGGGTGAACAATCACTCCTCTTTGGGCTTCCTCTAACTGTAAGAGCCATCACTGCAGAGAGGCTGGCTCCTGGAAAGCGGCTCCGTAGCTCCTAGGGAGAGGCTGCCTTTGGGAAACGTAGGTCCTGGTATTAACAACAGAGTTGAGGAAGAGCTCCAGCCTCTGGCAGTTGGGTTGTGGTGGGGAGTGGGGGGTGAGGGGAGGGGGGCTCCAACCTCTCTTCAATTTTTAAAAAATTCTATTTATTTTAAAGTTGATGGCAAACTTACAGAAAACTTGGATGTTAAGTACACAGAGCATTTTATTTTTCTTAACCATTTAAGACTAAGTTGCTGAATAGATACCAATTACCCATGGATTCTTCATGCTACGTTTGCTACAAACAAGACCATTCTCCTATACAACCACAATACACTTCTCCAGTCAAGAAATTTGTGATACTCAATAGCGATGTTACCTAACTCAGACTCCTTTTAAGTTTTGCACATTTTCCCCAGCAATACCTTTAATAACAAAAAGTTTCAGTCCAGAATGTACATGTAAAACTGACCTTTTCAATTAATTCTGAGGAAAGGTTTATTTTATTAGCTATCTATCTCCCATGTGCAGACGGTGTGGGCCACCCCATTGTCTACCCTTCTGAAAAAAGGCTACAGTCTGAAAAAGTTTTGAGAATTGCAGGTATACAGCAGTTGCTTCATAATAATAAATCATGCAAAATTCTAACTTTTCACTTTGTAATTAAAACCATGGTTTTAAGGAAAGCCTGAGTTCAGTCATGATGGAACCAGCTGTTAGCAAATGCCATTTTTTTCCTATTCTCTTGTTTTTTCATGCATATTGTTGGGTGTTGCTGTAGAATGAGAGTATGGATGGCATTTTTATTATTTTTAATAAAATTAGAAAATCAATTTACAAAATGTTAACTTTAAACAAGACTCTTTTTTTTTTTCATTGTGTTTACCAAGTGTCAGATTTTGTTTAGAAATTTGCTGCATGTGTGAACCATCACTTTGCATGCAGGTTTTTT
This sequence comes from Mellivora capensis, assembly GCA_004024625.1. Lineage (NCBI taxonomy): Eukaryota > Metazoa > Chordata > Mammalia > Carnivora > Mustelidae > Mellivora > Mellivora capensis. The sequence goes on along the minus strand of PISX010009932.1, from coordinate 12,579 downwards.
CTATGTAGTTTTATTTTAGTACATTTCATGTTAAACTGCTTACTAATGTTTCACATTTGCGTATTTATTCTTGTCATCTAAAAACATTCACTATTTAGCCACGGATACACTGATTTCCATATTTAACCTTTTTTTTATATCATCAGTGTGTTTAAATAATAACCAGTTAAGAAGTGAAGTTGTTGATTTGATTATTTACTTCTGTGTAACTCAATAAAGAATGAGTGAGGCATTAGTGAATTTAATTTTTTCCATTGAAGTTTTTTTTTCTTTTGTAAAAAATATGTGCCATCAATTCTTTAAACTAGCACATTTTAGCCCTATTTCTTCATGAAATTTCATTGAAAAAACTATTTGGAAAATCAACAGTAGCTAAATTAGAACTTCTCCTGGAATAGGGAACAACAAGGTAATCTCTCTTCCCAAATGTGAATGAAAAGAAATTATTTTTCTGTGATATTAACCTATACAAATTTCATAGGCTTTTCCTTTTTCCAAGAATGCTAGAACTAGTGATTTTAGCAGCACATTTCCTTGAATTTATTTTTCAGAAGTCCATTATTTTTTAAAACATATGGCAATACACCAAATTTAAAGATTCTGCAATATAATGCACAATACAGATTTCAATAATGGCTACAACACCACAAGTGTTATACAATTTATTAGTTTTACTAATGAGTTCACTCTTACCCATGGTAGTTATTTGTGTGAAAGATGCCACATGTATTGGTCAATTTCCAAACTCATCAGAAGTTTATTTGATCCTTTTTTTCTACCGTACCTTTTTTATTTTTCTTATCTTGAAATGACACATTCTTTTTCTATTAATAGATATGTGGGATTCAGGAGTAATTTTTTGTCTTTTCTTCTTGCATTACAAAATGAAAATGAATGTGTGCTTCTCCCTGAGTGTGGTTTATGATATAATAATGCCACAGTTCCTGGTCGTGTTGGTATTCTTACCTCTGCAAGCATAATTTGAAGTCACCAATCTCAGGCACACCTCGTGTCATGTGGGTATAAGGAATAAAAAGCAAATTTTTAGCACTCATAAGTGGTCTGCCTTTGAGCACCACATCAAGTACAAGGAGAAATGCAAAATTTTTGTAGGATAGTTTCTCATTCCACTGGAGCTTTTCCTTTGGCTAACTCATAAAAATTTATATTTCCACTTGAAGTGCTTTAACACTTTTCCCTATCTAATCACTGAATATATATTTATTTTTAATGAATTACCCTGAGTCTTTTATTTACAATGCAAGATGTATAAACATATTCACATCTTAAAATAGAATATAATTAACTAAGGTATGCATATAGTTTTTATAATAAAAGACTGTGTAGCCTGTGACAGTCTATGAAAAGGAATAATTTAAAACAAATGTTATCCTATTTTTAAGTCTAGAAAATGTTTTGTCATATTCAGTATAAAACAGATGAAATATAGTGCTGTTACCAAAAGAATATCTATTACATAGCCTCCTACTTCTGAAAATTTTTCCTCTAAACTCAAATGAATAAATATCCCCTGGGGAAAAATGTCTCTCATCTACAATTAATTTCTTGATTAGATCTACACTTGACATTTGTTGTGACAGGCTGACTTCCCTCCCACAATGTTAGTATAAGTTTCTTAAGATTTCAGAGGAGCTATACTATCTAGGAACTGGAACCAGTTTTTAAATATTTGCATAATACATGTGTCCAGTCAGTTGAACTGCTGACTTAACTCCATCTTCTAAAGATAGAGTAAGGCTCTGCACAATGTGGAAAGGTCAAGTTATGCTAATGAGAATCATTTAGTGAGCTGCTTGACACTCATTGGACATGATAATCAAATCTCAGTATAGGCAGTAAACTCAAATGTAGAGTATGGCTTTTAAATCCATGAAGTGTGTGAGAAATTTTCCCAGACCACTGCATTCAGCTTGAAGATATGTGAAATCGAAGATGTGTGACCCTGAGGCAGCCCCAGGGAGGACAGAGGGAAAGGGAAAGCTGTACTCCTCAACAATGACCCTGCTTATGGGACAAAGAAATAGCGCATGTAAGAAAGTAGCCATCTGTGAAGATTTGGCCATAGGGTTGACATGAGGGAAAGGGAGAGCCAAGGAGTTGTAAAAGGGCAGGAAGGAATTAAATTTCAACAGTGAACAGAGATGATATATCAGAGAAGGAAAGGTATTTACTATTGCCAAAAAGCTACATGTATGGCAAAGGGGGTGTGGAAAGGGTCGGGGAGGGACTTTTTCCTTATACTAAAGATAGCTCAGTATTGCAATACTAAATTAGGAAACTGACTTCACTGTTCTTTGGTATTATTTGATAGTCTAAATTAAATTTGAAAAATGACAACAAATAAGTAAATAAATAATTCTGGCCAAATCTTCATATTAATTTTACAACCTCCAGAAATCTGTTGGCATGGACCCCAAAGCCAGAGGATCCCAAACACATTATCTACTGTTCTCGGGACCCTCCTTAAAAACGTGCCTATTTAGAATAAATTAACTTTCTCCTCAGGCCCAGCTTGTGAACTTCCTCTCCCTCCCCCCCCCATCCTCTTTCTCTCTCTCTTATATATCTATATATGTGTGTGTATGTTAAAAATACCTCTTGTGCAATTACATTCCAATACTACTTACATATGCTAGATGAATACAGCTAATAATAAAAAAAATCTAGCATAACAAAGGAAACAGACAATAAAACTGAAAGGCAACCTGTCAGAGGAGATATTTGCAAATGTCTTACAAGATAAAAGGCCAGTATCAAACTCAACACCCAAAAAACAAAAAATCCAGTCAAGAAATGGGCAGAAGACATCAACAGATATTTCTGCAAGGAAGACATACAAACAGCTAACTGACACATAGAAAAATGCTCCACATCACGCGGCATCAGGGAAATACAAATCAAAACCACAGTGAGATATCACCTCACATCAGTCAGAATGGCTAAAATTAACAACTAGGAAACAACAGATGTCGGTAAGAGTGGAGAAAGAGGGACCCTCTTATGCTGTTGGTGAGTATGCAAACTGGTGCAGCCACTCTGGAAAACAGTATGGAGGTTCCTCAAAAAGTTAAAAATAGAACTACCCTATGACCCAGCAATTGCATTATTAGGTAATTATCCAAAGGATACAAACATAGTGATTTGAAGGGGCACCTGCACTCCAATGTTTATAACAACAATGTCCACAACAGCCAAACTATGGAAAGAGTACAGATGTCCATCAACAGATGAATGGATAAGGAAGATGTGATATATATATATATATAATGGAATGATACTCAGCCATCAAAAAGAATGAAATCTTGCCATTTCCAATGTAAGCAAAATAAATCAGTCAGAGAAAGACAAATACCATATGGTTTCACTCATATGTGGAATTTAAGAAACAAAACAGATGAACATGGGGAAGGGAAGGAAAAATAAAATAAGATGAGAACAGAGAGGGAGGCAAACCATAAAAGGCCCTGAACTACAGAGAACAAAGTGAGGGCTGCTGGAGGGGAGATGGGTGGAAGGATGGGGTAACTGAGTGATGGGCATTAAGGAGGGCACTTGAAATAGTGAACACTGGATGTTATATGCAACTGATGAATCACTAAATTCTACCTCTGAAACTAATAATACAGTATGTGTTTCTTAAATTGAATTCAAATAGGAAAAAATACTTGGGGTACCTGGGTGGCTGAGTTGGTTAAGCATCTGCCTTCAGCTCGGGACAGGATCCCAGGGTCCTGGGATGGAGCCCCACCTTGGGCTCCCTGCTTAGCAAGGAGCCTGCTTCTCCCTCACCTTCTGCTGTGCCCCCTGATTGTGGTCACTCTGTCTCTCTCTTTCTCTGTCAAATAAATAAAATCTTTAAAAATAAATAAATATCCCTGGGTGTTGTGCATAAACAATGAATTTTGGAACACTGAAAAAAAATAAAACAAATATAAAAAAATCTAAAATTTAAAAGAATAAGTAAATAAATAAAATACTTCAGCGAGAAGCAAAAACAAAGCAAAACCCACATCCAAATAATAAATGCTGCCATACAGTATTTTCCAGTGTGATCAAACAGCACACAGAGGAAGTTGGGCATTTTGATAATAGCAGAAATTGTGAAATGTAGAGAACATTGTCATCTTGGACTGTGAGAAACATATTTAGAGGTTAATAGGGAGCACTCAGTAAGGAGATGAACTTACAGAATGTGCTGTGAGACAAGGAAGCTTTCTTAATTAGCAAATATTTCTGGTTTTAGATTATTTGTGCCAGCCTTTTGCAAAGGATGTTTCAAGAAATAATGGTTCCAATGATGCTCTGTTTAAAAAAAAAAAAAAGTTAATAATTAAAAGAATGTGTGTGAATGTGGCATGTTAAATTCCCCTCTTGAAGATTCACAATATATGTTGAGCAAAAGAAAGGTTATGTAGTATTTACAGCTTTTGAAAACCTGTTTAAAATAGTTTCACTTATCTAATCTTAATCACTTCTTGTTTTAACCCTAATCACTTCCTGTGACAACACTACTGTTCTGTAATATACAATTTTTTAAAATGCATTGTTGGGTGGGCGGCTCCAGGAATGCAGGAGGAACAATAGAAATGACCACCAGGCCATCTTCCAGGCCCCCCCTTTCCTAACCCTTGACTCTCCCGCCATAAGGATGTATGCCCAGGTCACGTCTCCACAAGTAACCCGATACCTATGCAAGAAACCAGAACATCAGGACTCCCCCAACCCTCCAATCCCTGAATACCATATCTTATATGGCTGTGAACCTATTCCCTCTCTTAACCCAGATAAAAGACCCACTCGACCCCCTCCCAGCGCGACTTCCCCGACTCCCCTTTCCGGAGTCACGGAACCTCGCCCGAGGGTGCCCACTTCCTCCCAGAGTGACTTTCCTGGCTCTCCTTCTCCTGAGCCCTGAGACTTCACTGGAGAGTGCCTTTAATAAATCTTGCCTTGTGCCTACCTCACCTGGTGTCGTGTTTATCTCACCTATAAAACCTTACATGCATATACTTTTCCATCTGCTATTTCTATCTTTTTATCTATTTTTATATCTGCTTATCTGTTCTTTTCTGAGGCCACAGCATTTTAATTACGAGAGATTCAAATCAAGTTTTAATAAATCCCAGATTAAAATCCTTTCAGACATTACTCTTCTTCTTCAAAAATTTTAGCTCTTCTTTACCTGTTTAGTTTTCTAAATTAAGGTGAGAACTTCTTTCAAGTTAAAATATCCCTTTGAGGCGCCTGGGTGGCTCACTGGGTTAAAATACCTGCCTTTGGCTCAGGTCATGATCCCAGGTCCTGGGATCAAGCCCTGCATGGGGCTCTCTGCTCAGCAGGGAGCCTGCTTCCTCCTCTCTCTCTGCCTCTCTCTCTGCCTCTCTGCCTACTTGTGATCTCTGTCTGTCAAATAAATAAAGTCTTTAAAAAAAAAATCCCTTTGAGGTTTTGTTTTATTTTGTTTTTTTAAGATTTCATTTATTTAGTTGAGAGAGAGAGAGAGAATGAGCTGGCGGGAGGGGAAGACCGAGAGGGAGAAGCAGACTCTGCTCTGAGCAGGGAGCCCAACTTGGGGTTCTATCCCAGGACCCCAAGATCATGACCTGAGTCAAAGGCTGATGCTTAACCAACTGGGCCACCCTGACAGCCTAATCCCTTTGAGTTTCTAATTAGAATTCAATAATAATTTTTTTTTAATTCATTAATACTGTAACAGAGAAGAACTGATAAATTTATTTGAATATTTGAACTGCTCTTTAAGAAGAGATCATGTCTTCATTTGTTCAAGTTTTCATTTATGGAAGGAAAAATTACTCACAATGTTTAAAGTTTTCTTTATACATGATTCATTTTATTCTTTTGTTATTGATATTTTAGTGAGATCTTTAGTCTCATATAATAAAGTACTTAGGGATTTAGAGAAAATTATTGATTTTTTTCCCTCACACTTGACAATTGGAATTTTTTTGGATGATTTTCTCTGATTTTCTAGATTAACTTATGTTATGTAAGAATAATTTTAGATAATTTTGTGCTTTATTATCCTTTTTATTGACAGACCTTTTTCTGCTTTGTATCTTGTATTGTTCTGAAATGCAACTGTCAGTAGTAACAAGAGACATCCTTATCCCATTTTTTAGTGTAAAAGGGAATGATTCGAGTTTATAACAATTAAATAAAATGCTCACAATAGGGCCTATCTTGTTAAAGAACTGTCCTTTAAGTCCTAAATCACATAAAGTTTTATATAGAAAGAGAGGTTTCATTTTTATCAGGGGTTTTCAAAATCTATCTCAGTGGTCAACTAGTTTATCATTATTAACCTTTTGCAAGAATTATGTTAACATAATAAATAAACATCCTTACATTCCTTGCTATCACTAATTAATTACATTTGATTTTTGTTAAATACATCAAGGAATATGCCTTACCATTATTTAATAGTTTTTTCATATACATTCCTAACAAATTGCTCTGAGGTTTTCTTTGACTATACAGAGAGTGGACGTGGAGCTCTTTTTCCATTTTTTATAGCAATGATACTGTCCATCACCTTATATGCTGCAAAGCAATTTATTATTTTAATATATAATATAAAAAATATAAACTCCTTAAAAGTTCCCAACAAATTAATCACAAAAATATGTAATCAAAAGACATACAAGAAATTAGTAAGTTAAAGTAAGTGATATATTCTATTCAATAATTGTTTATCTGTTAAAACTTTTATTTTTTTAAAGATTTTATTTATTTATTTGACACAGATCACATGTAGGCAGAGGCAAGCAGAGAAAGACTGGAGGAAGCAGGCTCCCCGCTGAGCAGAGAGCCCGATGTGGGGCTCAATCCCAAGACCCTGAGACCATGACCTGAGCCAAAGGCAGAGGCTTTAACCCACTGAGCCACCCAGGTGCCCCTAAAACTTCCTTTTTAAATGTATGTTTAAAATTTCTTTTTGTGTGTCAATTTGGTAAAATATAGTTCTCCATTAAAAACGGATTCATCTATTTTCTTTCATTTGTCAAAAAGAAGAATGCAAAGCATATATTGTTTAAAAGGGAGTAGTTGGAATCAAGTAAATTTGGGAAATATTGGACCAAATAAAGCTTAATAGATTTGCTTACTACAGAACTTCTTAGAATTCTCTAAGACAGTCCTTTGAATCTTTCAATGAGGAAGACACACAGGAAACTGGCAGTGGGTCCCAAACTTATTTAATAAGGAACTATTTTGCCCTGAGCTTCTTGCAGATGGAATAAACTTTGAGGAATGCCAATTCACATCACACTCATCAAAGAGAAACAAATAAGTAGGTAGGTAGATATAGACATAAAGTATTACAGAGAAATTTTTGAATAATGGCTTATGGCTTGCCTATGTTTTATCAATGTTTTAAAATTAATCATTATCTGTCTAGATTTAAACTTTTCTTATAGTTTTCCTTCTTTTCCCTGACTGCAAGTTAAAACAGTCATCTTTGGTTAGTCAACGGATCTTCCCGAGAGTTCAACATAAAGAGTTACTTCCTCTTTGACCTTGCACCCTGGTCAATATTTTCCTGTAACCATTACTTGAATATTTTCTTTTTAAAAAGGGCTAGAAGTGGTGTTGACCGCCATTTAGGAAAGAAATTCTGAATGAAGACTAAAATAAACCATGACATATCAGAATTGAGAATTCTTAAAAAGATATGACCTAAGATATGTCTGTGTCTAAAGTCATAGACACATTTCTTACACAAAACTACACTGCCCATGGCACCCTTCTTAGCTAAGGACTATTAAAAATGTTCAGCCAACGATATACTGAAGGTAAAAGCCGAATTATGGTCATTTTTGGAAGACTGGGACCCACTTGCAAACACACACCCACAGACTCACACACACATTCATACAGACATGCTCATATACCCTTAAACTTCACTTAGGTAAAGCAAGTGAAAAACACACAAAAGGGGAAAAGATCAACATTACCTCTTTGCTAATTTTACCCAAACCCCACCTCTACAAATATGTTTTTAAAAATCACATTCTCTTATCCCTGTAGTTCAGTGAGATCCACTTTTTTTTTAAAGACTTGTTTGTTTATTTTTGAGAGGGTGGAGAGGGGCAAGAGGGTGACAGAGAGAGAAATAATCTCATGCAGCTCTCTGCTGAGCACAGAGTCTGACAAGAGACTCAATCTCACAACCCGGAGATCATGGCCTGAACCCAAACCAAGATTCTGACGCTTAATCGTCTGAGCCACCCAGGTGCCCCTCAGTAAGATCCACCTTAATGCTGGATTATGAATGTAGCTTATTTAATCTGTTCACCTCCCACTGTATGTCACCAGCTAGGAAGGGTCATTTGTTCAATGTTTCTGAGTGGCTTTCCAGGAGCACAGGCTCTTGAGACCTCATTAGACTTCACCAGCTGGATCTGCAGGACCTGGAGTGAGGAGCTGCCTACTATTCAGAGGAGAAAATACCAACCAAAATTTAAATACCCTCACAGAGTTTGGTTGCTTGTCAAGAAAAATGCGCCTGAACTTTGGATCATCATTGGTGTGCTCATAAAGCCAACATTTCCGAAAAGCAATCACAGAGAAAACAGGCAAGAAGCTCTGAGAGTTTACTGTGATCCATATATTCAAAGCAGGAACTCCACTGATGTCTGATAAAAAGGCCTGGGTCTTGGAGATGATCTTAGTGGCCCTCGATTCTCTAGCCATTCCTAGAAGTTGGCCACTCAGGCAGGAGGAACAGAAAGCCAAAGCAGCACATCACATGCTGAGAAAGGAAAGGGCCATAAGACCAGGAGCTGTGCTCTTTTGCTTCAGAAGACATGGTCCTCATTTCATTATCCCTGGCCCCTCTCAAGATCAATCTAATAAAAAATGGGCAAAGGACCTGAACAAACATTTTTTCAATGAAGACAGACAGATGGCCAAAAGGCACATGAAGAGATATTCAACATCACTCGGCATCAAGGAAATGCAAATCAAAACCATGATGAGATACCACCTCACACCAGTCATGGGTATTATAAAAAAGACATGAGATAAGTGTTGGTGAGAGTGTGAAAAAAGGGAACCACATGCAATGAGACAGAAATATAAATTGGTCCAACCACTGTGGAAAACACTGTAAAGGTTCCTCAAAAAAATTAAAAAACAGAAATACCATATGATCCAATAATTCTACCTCTGGGTATTTATCTGAATAAAGTGAAACACTAACTTGAAAAGATGTATGCACTCCCATATTCACTGCAGCATTTACTTATAATAGCCAAGATATGGAATCAATCTAAGTGTCCAGTGAAGAACAGGTAAAGAAGATGAAATCTTGCCATTTGCGGCAACATGGATGACCTTGAGGATAAGTATTATGCCAAATGAAATAAGTCAGACAGAGAAAGACAAATACTGTATGATCTCATGTATATATGGAATCTAAAAAACAAAACAAACAAGCAAAATAAAACTCACTGATACAGAAAACAAAATGATGGTCACCAGAGGGGAGAGGGAATGGAGGGTGGGTGAAATGGGTGAAGAGGGTCAAGAGATACAAAATTCTAGTCATAAAATAAATAAGTCATGGGGATATAAAATACACCACAGTGACCACAGTCAATAATATTCTAGTGCATATTTGAAAGTTGTCAAAAAAGTAAATCTTAAAAGTTCTCATCAAAGTAAAAAAATTTTGTTACTTTTTATGATGACAAACGGTAACTAGACTTATTGTGGTGGTTATTTCACACAAATATTGAACCATTATGTTGTACACATACAATGTTATTATATGCCAATTATACATCAAAAAATGAAAAAAAAATCTTGACCAGAAATAGCCTCTTGGTCTGGAGGAATCCAATCCTTATGCTTCCCCAAAACAAACAAACAAACAAACAAACAAAAACAAACCCCCCCCCAAAAAACAAAAACAGTTCTCCTTTTTGTGGTTTCAGCCAAAGCAATTTTGTATGTTCTCTCCATACTACGAAATGCAACTGATGAATTATCTAAGTGACTCTAAACTGCACAACTGCGCAGGCAGGAATAGTAACTCCAGCCTACACAAATCGTTTTGCTCTTGAAAGAGCAAGATGTGTTGGAAGCAGCCATCATCCCCTCACATTAGGGAAAGGGCCAGGAGTTGGGGCAGCCAGTTATCCACTGAAGTACAATGATCTACCTTGGAACTGGCTCTGCAACAGAAACACCTGTAAGTCTGACGCACTTAAAGGGGCAGAGTGGTTTACATTCTATTAGGCACAGAGCAAAATGAAACCGTTTATGAGGAAATTGGACCTGCCCAGCCCAAATCATTCATATACCTCCACCTACAGATTCTGGAATCTTATTACTGTCCACATTTCTTGGGACACAGTATCGTCCTCTGACTATAGCAAAGGGGCCTTCCTTTCCTCACCTACCAGTATATTCTACCACTTTCTACAATTGCTACACTCATCTCTACTTACCCTGGCTCCCTTCTTTCTGAGCATTCTAAATACAAATCCTTCTCTACTTCACCCGGGGATTTCTCCAGCTTTTCAGAGCCAGCTACCAGCAGCTGGAGTTCTGAAGACAGTTCCAAGTGGCTCACCTAGAACACTTGACTGAGGAGAAGTCACTAGAAGGTTGAAGGAGCATCTACATGGGAGGAAAATCCATTTCAGCACTGCTCATAAACCTGGAAACAGTGAGGTGACGTGATTCACCAGGTTGAACACTTACCTCTGGTCAATCCCCTTTGTGACTCTTCTCTGCCCTGACACTTTTCATGTTTTATTTCAATGAACATAATCAAGTGTACCTATTATATATACCAGGCTCTAAGCTAATTGTGTGTTGAGGGAGAGGGACAAGATGAAAAAGACCTAGTTTCATAAACTGACAGCTCTATGAGAGCTTTAGATCACTCGTATCTAGAGAAGTACCTGAACAGTATTATTTCTCCAGTGTCTAGAACAATGTATAGTACACAGTAAGCATCAAATAAATGCTGAATCAATGAAATGATCATAATTACTGTCTTACAGCCACTCACATGGAATGACTTTCTGTCGTGCTTGTGATCAGAGTTGCAGATTCTACTTAGCAAACAGAAACAGGGCATTGCTCTGTTCCACTGGGGATCAGGTGCAAAATTTATGTCATCAAAGAGGAGAAGCTGCATTACTAGTATCATCTTTGCCTCATCCATCACCATGAAACTCCATAAAATGAGCCCCATACACTGCATCTCCTTCGTCCCCAGGCCTCTGCTCTCTTTCCTTTCCTAAGGAGCCCTGGGAACTACAGCTCCTGGGCCCCAGAGTCTGTCCAATGGCTAGCTCTCAAGAGACTTGACAGCCTCCTGATGCTAGAGGATAAACGTGTCCCTGTCTCTGATGGTACATCAGATCAGAGGGAGCAAGGCATGCTCTTGACAGGTATCCTCCCTAATCCTCCCTTGCCTGGAATGTCCATATGTTCTTTCTGTGGCTTTTGTTCCCCCTTGCTTAGTCATCCCTCTGGCTGGAAGAGGATGGGTTAGGATGTGGATTCAGCTATAAAAAAGGCAAGCAGGATATAGAAGACAGTCAAATCACTTCCCAGAAGTGCAATTAATTTCTAACAAAACAATACTGATATTTTTTTAAGCTCAGTGAATTAAAAAGATTACAATTAGAGTAAGACTTAAGAAGAAAATATTTCTCTAAATCAATTTCTGGTTGCTCAAATACCTAATACATAGATTACAGTATAAGAGAGATGATGGGGACCATATGATGTTAAAATATACATTTTTATGTTTTCAATAACTTTAAATAAATTATATAGTAGTAGAATTCATTAATAGTATAGAATATCTTCCAATCATTCTACAGGTCTGAGTTGTGAGTGCTTTAAGGCTTGGCCCATGAGCAGATCACCAGTTCATACGCTGATCTTTTCATTTTAATTTGCATTGTGTGTAAGAGACTGACTTTGCAGTCAGGTGACCGGGTTCAAAGTCTCACTCAGACACTTTCTATGTCATCTTGAGCAACCTTCCTTTGGCTTCTTCATCTGTAAAATCAGAGATAATGACAGAACCTACTTCATGAGATTGTTTGAACATCACACGAGCAAAGTGTGCAAAAGCTGAAAACAGTATCTGGCATAGAATCCTATGCAGTAAATATTAGTGATTTATTTTGCTAATTAATTCTACTCAAATGGTAAGAAAAACGAGAAACATTTCATATCAACTAAATTGTCAAAATACTTTTAAAATGGGATAGTATTGTCTCATTACATATTTTGCCATTTTCTGAGCTTTTCTTTGCAATGAGCATATAAATATAAAAATGATCTACAACTATAATATGTAATTAAATATATTCAAGTTATGGAAATCAGTTAAGCTTTTAGAACATGAATCAGGCTTTAAAATTTTGGTACTGAAGACACTGAGAGAAACAATCAGAGTTATAACCTATTTACATCAGGAAGGCATTAATACTGTTTATTTAAAGTCAAGGTCAATGGTACAAATGTTGGGGGGGGTTGATGAACCAATTTGCTAAAACTATGTCATTA
>PISX010009931.1:0-73100 GCA_004024625.1 Mellivora capensis | reverse complement strand
GAAAACAGCGTGGAGGTTCCTCAAAAAGTTGAAAATAGAACTACCCTATGACCCAGCAATTGCACTACTGGGTATTTACCCTAAAGATACAAATGTAGTGATCCGAAGGGGCACGTGCACCCGAATGTTTATAGCAGCAATGTCTACAATCGCCAAACTATGGAAAGAGCCTAGATGTCCATCAACAGATGAATGGATACAGAAGATGTATATATACACGATGGAATACTATGCAGCCATCAAAAGAAATGAAATCTTGCCATTCGCAACCACGTGGATGGAACTAGAGGGTATCATGCTTAGTGAAGTAAGTCAATCAGAGAAAGACAACTATCATATGATATCCCTGATATGAGGAAGTGGAGATGCAACATGGGAGACTAGGGGGGTAGAAAAAGAAGAAAAGAAACAAGATGGGATTGGGAGGGAGACAAACCATAAATGACCCTTAATCTCACAAAACAAACTGAGGGTTGCTGGGGGGAGGGGGTTGGGAAAGGGGGGTGGGGTAGTGGACATTGGGGAGGGTATGTTAGTGCTATGAAGTGTGTAAACATGGCGATTCACAAACATGTACCCCTGGGGATAAAAATACGTTTATAAAAAATAAAAATTAAAAAAAAAGGAAGAAAGGAAAAGGGATGCATGATTCCTTCTCAGTCCTGCTCATTCCTCCTCATTCTTGTGACCAGACACACACACAAAGGTGTGTGTCTGGTCACAAATCAGAATCACTAGCAGCTTGTTAGAAATACAGAATTCTGCCAGCCGATCTCCCTCTAGCCCCGGCCCCGCCATGGGCATCACTGGGTATGGGCTGGATGCAGGAATTCTCCATTTTATGTAAGATCCTCCCAGAGGGACTAGTACAGGAATGCAGAACCATAGCCTGGTTGCCTTCCCCCTGCCATTGGGCTGTCGAGAGGCTTGGTGCCTGTTAAAGCCAGGTCCCATGGAATGGGTCTGGGCATGAGCATCCTTACAACTGAATGACTGTCTTGGGGGCTGGGGGGGAGGCAGGCTCCTTAGAAAGCAGGGTATGTTCTATAGAAGGCCCTGTCCCTTGCCCTCCAGTGTACCATGCCATCTTCTTGGAAGAGCTGACTACCTTGGAGCTGGTTGAGAAGATCGCGAACCTGTACAGCATCTCCCCCCAGCATATCCACCGAGTCTACCGGCAGGGCCCCACAGGCATCCACGTGGTGGTAAGCAATGAGGTGAGCGCTGCCCACACCCCCACTCGTCGCCTTGGGGCTGTAGGGAGGCATGGCAGACAGGCACCAGAAACGCCCCCTCCGGGGTTGGGGAATGACTTCTGCCTGTTCTGTCTGCATGCCACATGCCCTTGGCTGCCCCTGGAGTACAGGGGGAGAGAGTTCTGAGGCTCTGAATAAGCTGTCTGGTACCCAATCTGCCTCCCATCCTTAGCCGCGTGCCTTGCAGGAACCGTGGCACAAACCCGCCTTCAGAATGGCTGCGGTCAGGACTCTAAGAAGTCAGGGCAGCTGGAGGGGAGGAGGTCCCAGGGATGGGGGACTGGACTGCAGGCTGGATGATGGAGAGGAGGCAGGTCACATGGGGGCACAGAGCCTTCCTCTGCGGACCGTCAAAGACGCCATGGCCTTCCTGGGTCTCCCTGGGCTGCATAGATGTGTGTGGGGCACAAGCAGCTGCTGGCAAAGGGCAGAGTGATCTGATCCCACTCATGGCTGAGGAGGGTTTGCATTTGCGTTTAGGCATTCCTGATACCTTGTTTAAGCTTGTTCTATCCTGGACCCCTCCTCTTGATAATAATAGTCAGGAGTGCCAGCATTTATCTGCTGCTCACTGTCCTAAGTGCATGGGTAGCCACTCATTTAATTCTGGCAGCCTTCCTATGAATTGGGTGAAATCCCATTTCACGGGTAGGAGACTGAGACACAGAGAGGCTGAGTAATCGCCCCAGGTCACACATCCCATGAAGGGTGAATCTAGGGTGGGAATCCCGGTGTCCAGCTGCAGAACCCAGCCTTGTAGCCAGATGGCTAGCCCACCTTCACGGAAATGAGGCCTTTAGAGAAACAGCGCGGGGCTGATGGGAGTGCTGGTTGGGCACCCTGAGCCTCCAGAAGACCCCAGCAAGCCAATAGTGGGAGCTCTGAGAGCATCTGTGTAGAGGACTGTAGAGGAAATGATACATGTATGGTGTCTGGGGAAGTAGAATGTGGGCTCTGGAATCACACGTGTCCCCACTCAGACCTTGCTGCTAGGAGCGGAGTGACCCTGGGCAGGTTTACTTAGCCCCTTTAAGCCTTCATTTCCATATCTGTAAAATGGGGATAATTATACCCACTGAGCAGGTTGTGGTAAGGATAACATGGGAAAACCGTGTCAGGCACTGGGAGACACCGGTTAAGCTTGTGGTGGTGGTAATTGACAATGCTGGGCACTTTGAACTTTAGGGAGCAAGTGATGGAGAAATCCTTAACTGTGACAGTATATAAACTGTGAGGCTTGTAATAGTCCGTGTAGTTTGTATATTGTCATTATTGGTGATAATCCTATTGCCACTTGTCATTACATTTACTTGAGCCCCTTAAATAGGAGTGTCCCCCATCTCATGGGAGTTGAGTCCTGGAGGCTGACAAACCAGTGGTGGTTTCTTTCCTCTTGAATTAAAAAGCAATTCATGGGTCGCCTGGCTGACTCAGTTGGGGGAGCATGAGACTCTTGATCTCAGGGTTGTGAGTTCAAGCCCCATGTTGGGTGCAGAGATTACTTAAAAATAGATCTTTAAAAAAAATGATTCACAGTTTAGTGTCAATCAAGAAATCTAAAATAGCGGAGGGCAAATGCAAAAGGCACCTCTTTTCCCTACTCTTTCCCTAGAGGAGTTTGTACTGGCTTGCTTGGATGTGAATCTGCCGGATAGCGGTTTTTTTTTTTTTTTTAAGATTTTATTCATTTATTTGACAGAGATCACAAGTAGGTAGAGAAGCAGGCAGAGAGAAAGGGAAGCAGGCTCCCCGCTGAGCAGAGAGCCCGACACGGGGCTCGATCCCAGGACCCTGCTGAGCAGAGAGCCCGACACGGGGCTCGATCCCAGGACCCTGGGATCATGACCTGAGCCGAAGGCAGAGGCTTTAATCCACTGAGCCACCCAGGCGCCCCTGCCGGATAACGTTTTGAGCAGGCATCTATTGTGGGCCTGAGCGTTGTTTAGGCGTGGATTCCTAAGCCAGCTGTACATTTATCTGGCACTTGCTCGTTTGGTTCCCGGGTCAGAATTCTTCCCTATCAGGCAGCTGTTTTTCCCTACCCCCACTTCACAGACAGAATGAAGCCCAGAGTTCCTGACCTGAGCACTTCCTTGAGAATAGCCTGGGAGGTTCAGACACCTGAGCAGTGGGCCGCCGTGGGGGCACAGGAATGAGTTTCTTTGGTGAAGACAAAAGCCAAGAATGTGCGAAACCCTTGCCATGTCACGGGTCCCTGCGGGAAGTCCCTTCCCCAGCTCTCCCCTGCCCTCCCGAGTGGGCAGTGAAGCTAGTGAAGCAGAGAACAGAACCACAGTGCTAACCTCTGCTAAGTAGGCGATTCTTATTCCCCGAAGTCTCCTTGCCTCTTAACCCTGAACCAATTGGAAACCTTTGGTTCTTAATTGCCCAGAGTGCTGGAGGCAGCCCGGCCAGCCGCGGAGCCGGCCCCTGAGGTGCAAGGGCACTTAATTAAACAAGGGAGTTACTGATTAAGCCCGTGTGGGATGTGTGTAGGGCCTCGCATGCCCAAGTAGCTGGGCTGCCAAGAGCCCCAGAGGGAGCAGGCCAGCAGTATAGAATAAATGTACTTCACGCATCATTAGGCCCCGCAGGGAGGGGCAGGGGTCCACAGGTGGATGGATTTGCAGGATTTGGGGCAGTAATCCAGAGGAGGCAATGACATATGCGTGGCATTTTTTAATTCGAAAAGGAGTTTTGCTGCGTGTTAGCTAGTGTGTGTTGTGGGTATGTTTTTGTTTTTTTGTTATTTATTTTTTAAGTATTCTTTCCATTTATATTGTGAAGTACAGCATATGTGTGCAAGGAGTATATGGAGCTTATTTTTACAGCTTAAGGAAGAAGTGCCCAACACTGACACTCGGGTTGATTCAAGATTCTGTTAGAAGCCTCTTTGTGGGCTGATTGCCTCTTCCACTCCACCTTTCCACCTGCTGGTCTGAATTCCGTACTAATCATCCCCATTTCCTCAGTGTATTGCTTAATTTTGCCCATTTTAAAACTTCATGTAGATGAATAATAGCATGTTTTTTTGTGACTTTCTTCCATTTCACTTAATATCTTTGAGATTGATGCATTGAGGTGCTGCTGGAGGCCCCTGGTCCACTGGATGGCATAGCGTGATGAGGTCACAAAAATAACTGATTGACATGGGGGTGGTTTCCAGTTACTGCCTTTTTTTTTTTTAAAGTTTTTATGTCAGTAATCTCTGCACCTCGTTTGGGTCACCAACTCAACCCCAAGATCAAGAGTTGTATGCTCTTTGGACTGAGCCAGCCGGGCGGCCCTCCAGTTTCCATTCTTAACAGCCAGTGCTGCTGTCAATGTTCTGAGGTGGTTCTAGAGAAACCCCTGGAGAAACCATATGCAGGGGTTTCTCTGGAGCCCTGGCTGGGAGGAGTAGCGTACCAGATCATGTGGACAGCTTTGTAAAGTGGTTGTAGAGACATTCCACCAGCAGTGGGAGCCAGTTCTAATGTTCTGTATCCTGGTTCTCTTCTTTTGCATGGGAGCAACCCCATTTTACAGAGGGGCTCAGAGACCAGAAGGGGAAAGACTGACTCGTTCAAGGTCACCTGGTAGTTAATCAAATGAGAACTGTAGGGGCGGCTGAGTAATCGTTCGCTTCCTGCCACTTTGTAGACACAGGGAGTGGTATTATGTTTGTATTGGTCCTCATAGGACTCTGATACGCAGAGATACTAATTACCAAGTTGTGTGTGTGTGTGTTTAAGCACTTTAGTTTTTTCTTTGTTGCTGTTAACACACATACATGCTCCTGTAATGCGTCCATATAGGGATTGGAGGTCTCAGTAAGTACGAAAAAGGGAAACGAAAGCGCACAAACATGTAGTCCTATACTACCATGTTAATGTTTTGGTTCCTTGCCTGGCTCCTTCCTGTCCTTTATGTCCAGTTTCTGTTACTTACGATGGCGATCATTTCGTACATTTATCTTGTTTCGTGTTTCCTTAGTGAATGTTAAGTGGAACCATTTACCTGCATTTGTGCAAACATGGTGACTGTCATTTCTGCCTGCTGCAGTGACTGGCTCTGTGTCGCTGTGGCTTTTCACATTATGAACTCATTGTTGAAGGGACATGGTCTTTCTTTTTGCCTTTCAGATGGTGCAGAATTTCCAAGATGAGTCTTGTTTTATCCTCAGTACCTTAAAAGGTAAAGCCCCCCCACCCCTTTTTCTTGTTTACTTTATGTAAGTGGGGCCTGACTGCACAGTGGGTCCCTCGAGAGACATCTGGCAGCATCCTCTGGGGAAAAGGAACACATACTTGCTCTGAAAGCCTGCCCTGGTGATGTGAGAACTTCTGAGATTGGCTCCAAAGTCAGTTCTGAAAGGGAAATCTGGCCAGGCAGCATGTGCTCCATAAACTCAATGCCTGAATAGAAGTAAGGTGCATTTGAGTTTTCCCACAGTGGGGGTCTCCAGGAGGAGCAAGTGTGGAATACAGCAGCTGAGCCTGCAGGCCTAGTGGGTCAGGGATCTGGGGCAGTGGAAGAGCATGAAGGTTCTCTTGAGGAAGAGGTCTGAGAAGGAACTCTTGTGCCAGGAAAAAGGGGGGACTAGCTGTGATCTAGTCGAGGTCTGGGTGAGGTCATATCACCATATATGGTGATAATAGGGTTGGGTGGGGCGGGTAAATGTAGGGAGTATATCAGAATGAAAGCCCCACAACAACAGGGCCAGTCCTCTCTCCCCTGTTCTCTTGGATCTAGCCAGCAGCCGCCTTCAGAGAGCTGGGGGCCAGAATACCCTGAGAACCATAGTTTGTCCGAAGCCTTCTTGAATATGGAGCCTTTAGTTCTTGGGCCTAGAGTGATGGTAGAAAGGCCCATTGGCATAAAGAAACTCAATAAGGCAGAAGGCATGTGAAGGCATGTGTTAAAAATACCTGTTTTTGTTAGCACACTTCACTCCATGCAATTACATTTGGAGCCAATATCCATGGCAGGGGTTCTGCTGGTACCCCAATACCATACCCTGCCTGATTCCCCAAGGTCACGGCATCATGCCTTTCACCTGAAAAATGCCCCGTGTTTCTCTTCACAGCTGAGAGCAATGACGGCTACCACGTCATCCTGAAATGTGGCCTCTGAGCAGAAGTAGCGTGTGTAAAGGAGAGCCTCCCTACCCCTAGCCCCGTGGATTCCCTCAGACGTAGAGATTGCACCACTGTAAGCTGCGGCCTCTCCTGGCAAGCTGTGACCAGGAGGGACTTGGCCCAGTCTACGAAAACCACGGACCAGTAACCAGCAGAAACCCGGGGGTGCAGTCTCTGGCATGCAGAAAGCCAGTGGCTCCTCTCTCCCTTCCTCTTGGCCTCCAGCTTTTGAATCGTTCCTTGTTCTTTGCCTGCTGTTCTAAAGAGGCAGGGGACATCTTCTCTGAAACCCTGCTAGTTCTCTGGGTATCTTGGTGCCACTGTATCCTACCACTCCCCTGCCTCCAGGGAAGGCCTGGCTCACCCACAGCCTTCCCCTTGACAAGGACTGCTGACTGGATGTAGGTGGTTTGCGTCCATTCTGTCTTCCTGTTGGTCTCCCTCCTCAGAGACCCAGGTGAGCATCGTCTTTCTGATTCTTGGATGGATTGATGGGAATGGGATTTATTCTGTGCCTTCTGCTTCTTTCACCTTGACTCTTGTTTCTAAGGACCTGCCGCCACAGTGCCCAGAGATGGGTTTTCCGGTCTCTGCATTTGCCATGTATACAGCACAGTCCATGTGTAGGACCCACCACCAGACCTGGGTCTACGCCGTTGGGAGGGAGGGAGAGAAAAGAACAACTATTCCCAGGTACATTACCACAAGTATAAAAGGGATGAGACAAGATGATTTTTTTTTTCTTTTTTTTTTTTGCCCTTGAGCTTCTTTTATATAATTTTTTTTTTTTTTCTCAGCAATCTTGGGTAAAAGGAGGACTAGGAAATGAGCGTCCCACCATGTGATGAGATGACCTTGACAGTCATGATAGCAGGCCCTTGCAGGGACTTAACCAGGTCCCATTCAGAGAAGACCTTGGTTAACTACTGCCAGATTTGCCAAGTTTCCCAGGGACTTTGTCTCTTGTCTGGGGGCCCCCCATTTAAATGTTCATCTTTTCATATGTAGAGGGATTGTTCAGGGCATTTTGCCTGCATGGAGATGGTTGGATCACTTCTCTTAGTGGCTTAATTATGGGGAAATTTGAGTAACTCAGTCACTAATTGAGTAAACTCATGAATTAGTCTTCGTCTTGCCTCTGTTTCTGGGACCCAGTCATCTCTACCTTTTGCTAACTTAAGTTTATCTTCCAAAGCATTGGGAAGCCCTATGACTAGCCACGCAGGACTGTACAACTGGTAAAGTGGAGCTTTTGGGGAATACAGTGTTAGGGTCAAAGATGATCAGAACTGCGTAGACCTTGTTTTACAGATGAGGAAACTGAAGCCTAGAGGGGCAAGGCCACCTGACTGATACCACGTAGTGATAGGGCAGTGGTAGAAATACCCAAGAGACTTGAGATGGCGGAAGAGGCTCTCTGGTCATGGTCATGTTAGGACAACGGGTGAGTTCCTCCATAGTACAGCAGGCTCCTGGTTCCTCTTCTGTTTAGGGGGAGGATGGGGCAGCAGGTAACAGATTTACTAAGATATAGTTCATAGACCATATAGTGTTCCCGTGTATAGTATACAGCTCAGTGGTTTTTAGTGAATCCACAGAATCAGCACATTCAATTTGACATGATTTACCTTGCCCTCCAAAGAAACCCTATTCCCTTTAGCGATCACCCTCCCTCTCCAGCACCTCCCCCTCAACTTCCTTGGATCTAGGCAACTGTGAATCTCCTTTCACAGATTTACCTATTCTGGGCCTATCATGTATATGGAATCATGGTGGCCTTTTGTGTCTGGCTTTTTTTTTTTTTTTTAAACTAGCTTAATGTTTTCTAGGGTCTTCTATGTTGAGCATGTATCCATACTTCAGTCCTTTTTAGAGCTGAGTAATGTTCAGTTCTATGTCTGTACCTACCACATTTTGTTTATCCTCTCACCAGTTGATTGATCTGAGAGTTGTTCCTACTCTCTGGCTGTTACGAATAATGCTGCTCTGAACATAGTTGTACAAGTTTTTACATACACATAGGTTTTCATTTCTCTGGGGTATATACCTAGGAGCAGAATTGCTGAGCCATATAGAAATCTGTGTTTAACTTGTGGGAAACAGCCAGGCTGTTTCCACATTCCCAGCAGCAGCTCAGGAGGGCTCCAGTTTCTCCACATCCTTGCTGGTGGTTGCTAATTACCTGCCTTCTTGATGAGAGGATTCTAGTGGGTGTGAAGTAGGGTCTCTCTGTGGTTTTTGATCTGCATTTTTCCCTGATGGCTAATGATGTTGAGCCTCTCTTCATGTGCTTATTGGCCATTCGCATGTCTTCTTTGGTATCTGTTTAGATCCTTTGTGGGTCATTTGTCCTTTTTTTATTACTGAGTTGCATGAGTTCTTTGTATATTTAGATGGAGGTCCTTTATCAGATATGGGAACTGTAAAACTTTTCTCCCATTCTGGGGATTGTCTTCACAAGAAGACATCTTAAGATGTCCTTTGGAGCACAAATTTTTTAATTTGGATGATGCCTAAGATGTGTGCTTTTGTTGCTTGAGTCTTTTGTGTCATATCTGAAAAACCACTGTGTAATCCAAGGTCAAGATTTATGCTTATGTTTCCTTTGAAGATTTTTTACAGTTTCAGCTCTCAGTGGCCTTTAATTCATTTTAGGTTACCTTTTGTATATGGTATGAGGTAGAGGTCCAGCATTGTTCTCTTGCGTGCGGATGCCCAGTTCCCTCATCAGTTGCTGACCCTTGCTAAAGGCCCTTGATTCTTAACTGGGTCTTGTCTTCTGGGACATGGGGCTGTCACTGGAAACTGTGTGTTTTTGTTTTTGTTCCCCCCCTCCTTTTTTAAAATCCTCCTATGCCCCCCATTTTTATGACTGTCTCTCTGTTTTTCTCCTACTGTGTCCCCCTTAAGCTTCTCAGCAGTACTGGGTCATATCACGCTCTCCTGTTCTACAGGATTTCTTGGTACATGTTCTGACTCTACACAGTCCTCCTAGTCAGGACCAGTTATTTCCTTTCTGGTGGAAACTCAGTCACAAGGAAATGGAATCCTTCGCCCAGGGTCACACAGAATCAGGACTAGACCTTTGGTGTCCATTGCCAGTCTTCCAGGGCGTCTGTCACTAGACCTAAGTCATGCCACTCCCAGGCCAAGTGATGACAGCCTCAATTTTAATTGTAAAAATGTGATAGGGTAATAGTTTTATTTCTTAATTCCAGATGAGGGTATAATTAAGATCTGTTATCTTAAATTCTCTTAGTGGAGTCTCCCATTTTCTGGAACCCCCACTGGTATCTGTTTTTTTTTGTTTTTGTGTTTTAATCTTTTTTTTTTTTTAAATATTTTTAAGTAATCTCTACACCCAACATGGGGCTTGAACTCAAACCCTAAGACCAAGGGTTGCAAACTCTACTGACTGAGCCAGTCAAACATCCCTTTTGCATTTCCCTAATGGTTCTAGATAAATTTTGCAGCTTACAGAGAAGTAGAAAATAAATACACATCATAATTTGGTACAGAAATGCTTTAGCTGCTTCATTTCAGCAACTTGTCCTCCTTATACAGGAGTCAGATGAGCTAGAGATTTTTTGTTTTTTTTTTTTTGTTTTTCATTTAAAAGTACAGAAAAGCCAGAGCACTTCCCACTCCTGTCCACTGTCTTTCCTGTGAAGTCTGAGGCCAGAGTCTGGGGCTGAGGGGATGGGGCAGCCTGCCCAGAATTGTAGCCTCCATCCCATGGGTTCTAGGCTGTGGCTTTTGCTGTGGCTCCTTTTCCAGCAGCCGTTTTTAAAAGTGTGATCTTAGAGAAAGATCTCCCCATGAGCTCAGGCCACCATCTTGTGAACCAGAAGCCTCGAGCTGAATTCCTCATTTTCAGGCCACATTTCTTTTTCTGTTTGCAAGATTGTGATAAACCTTACCATGTCTGCCAGGTTGCACCTTTACTATGAAGACACGGAGGCTTTTGAATGGGGGGACAATAGGGTTTGCTGGGGGAAGGGATGGATGGAAAGAACAGGGTGGAGTAGGGAGTTTGAAGTCAGGGCTTAGGGTCAGAAGCAAAGGTTAGCCAGCTTCCCCTCTGACCTCTTGCCTAGGCAGCCTCAGGCCCCTTGGGAAGAGCTATTAACCTAGAGGGCACTTCCCTGGGAGCAGACTGGAGCTGGCTGAGCTGTGGGTCACAAGTTTCCGAGTCCAGAGTGGCTTTGGGGCCTGGTCTGAGTAGCTTAAGCTTGAAAATCATTAACGAGCTGATGAGAAACATGGAAAACCTCTCTTGCTGTTGCTGGTGGAGCTGAGAGAGCCAGCCCACAGGCTCTCCAGGGGGAGGAGCCAAGGATGAGGAGTGGGGGCGACAGCCGCGGCAGTGCCCGAGGGTGTAGGAGCCAGGGCCCCCAGACCCTTGCTTGGCCGGAGCGCCTGCCTCTGTTGAGTCGTGGCTGGCTCGGTCAGGAGGTGAGCTTGAGGGGTGGTGGAGCTTTCCCACTTTTCCCTCCATGAAGTGCTAGGGTAGGCATGTGTCACGTCAGTGCGCGTGTCCCTGTTGTCCGTAGCTACGCTGATACCCCTGCTGGGGTTGCTGTGCGCCTGAGGTCTCGTGGCTGGGCAGGGTCTTCCAGAAGCCTGTCTTGCTCACGGCTGGGTGGTTGCCCTATCAGCGCCCTGAGAAGGGCCGCCAGCTGTTCCTTGGTGACTGAGCCCAAACCCTGTGCTGGCCGGTCCACGTGTGCATTACCGATGCGTGTGTGTGTGCACATGCACCCCTGTCCTCGCTCCTGTGTCTGGCTGGCCTGAGCACAGCCCTGAAAAGTCTCAGCTCAGCGGATGTGGTGACTTGTGCTCTGAGATGTCATGTGACACTCGTTCAGGCTCTGTGGATGAAACTAACTGGTCAGGGGCAAAGTTGCCCTGGTTAGCGGGGTGGGGGAGGTGCATACCCTAGGCCCACCTCTTTTGGGGAGGGGAGCAGTGCTGGCAGCTGACATCTGACCAGGACCCCACAACAGGGGCTCGTGGAGTTGGTCTGCATGCCACTGCCTCATGTGCCATTTCTCCCCTTGATTTCCTTGCTCTATGTGTAATACCATCAGTCAGGCAGGGAGCTAGCGGAGAGCCAGAAGCCTTTTACCATGAGAAGTTTTCAAACCTTCATCAAGGAGAGAACAATATAATTAACCCCAGCATCCTATCACCCGGCTCCCACCATGACCAGCATAACACCTGTTCTCGTAGGGGTCAGCGGTCTGCGGGCCGTATCCTGCTCACTGCCGGCTTGTGTGACATCTGATGACAGAGCACAGTCTCTGAACCCAAGTGAACTGTTATCTGGCATCCCCTGTCCCAATTCCATTCTTCTCATTAGTAGACCTGTATTACAAAGGAAAATATTCAGTTACTGTATCTTGAATTCCATCAACAAAAAGTCGTGGAAATTCCGTTTTCTCTTCTGACATAATACTGATTCCTCTTGGCCCTCAGTGCTGAAAATAGATACTAGCCAGCCCTTTCCAGAAAATCTTGGCCAACCACTAGGTCAAGCGAGGGGTCACCTTCCTGCTGGGGCAGTCTGGTCCTTATGGGCTCCCCGCTTCTCCACTCCAGGTGACGGAGTGTTGCATCCAGCCTTCGGTTGGTAACAACACCAGTGCCAACAGCCATGGCAGATGCTGGCTGGCCTCCCCTGGGTCAGGCTTGGAGCTCAGAGCTTCTGCCATTGTCCCTTTCCATCTTCCCCACTGTGCTGAGGCTACTGTGGCCCAGTGTTCCAGGTGAGGAAGTCAAGACAGAAATCAGATGCCAGCCAGGGGTCCTCCAACCAGTAGTGCATCAGGCCAGGATGAGAATCGGAGCATCTGGGTCTGGGTTCCACATTGACACGGTGCACTCTTGCATGCCACATTTGGGGAGCAAGCTCCTTATTCAGTGCTGGCTTTCATCCTGTGATGTCATCCCTGGGCTTGGTGGCATTGTGGTGGGGAAACATTTTTGGAGCTTGGTTGTTGAAGACCAGAGAAGGGGAGGCGCCTGGTGGCTGAGTCGGTTAAGCGCCTGACTCTTGATTTCAGCTCATATCATGATCTCAGGGTCTTGAGGGGCCCCTTGCGTCGGGCTCTGTGCTCCCTGGGGAGTCTGCTTGTCCAGCTCCCTCTGCTCCCTCCCCCTGCTCACGTGCTCTCAAATAAATAAATCTTGGTGGGGGGGGGGGAGAAAAAAGAAAAGGTGGGATTGTTTGTGTGCCTCTACTCCCAGCCCTCTCCTTGCTGGCTAGAAAGTTGGTCACTATGTCCTCCAATGTTCATGTATGTAATGTGATTCTTTCCTAACATGTAACTTCCCGAGCTTTCTCCAGATTGGGTGACTCTTTCGTGAAGGTGGTGGGAGTCTGCTGGGTGTTGTGGGCCTTGGACAGGTCAAGAGGGTGTGCTGGGTCATGGGAGGTGGGCGTTGGGACAGAAGTCACACTGCCGCATTGTTTTTGTACCTGAAATACAGCATATTTTGCACTTGTTACTGTACCGTTGTGCAGATGAGAAATCTGTATGTGGGATCGGGGCTTGGGTCAGAATGCAAATAAAACTCATTTGTAAGAAACCTCGGTGGCTCAGGCCTCTAGTCTGTCTTTCTTTAAAAATTGTGGAAAAATACACAACACTGTGGAATTCACTATCTTAACCATTTAGAGGCGCGAGATTCAGTGACATCAAGTACATTTCATACTGCGCAACCAGCCCCAACATCTCCCAGGGACTTTTTCATCTTCCTCAACAGAAACTCTACCGGTCCTTCCCCCCTCTGGGCCTGTGTACAGTCCCTTCTAACCACGGTTCTGCTCTGTCTCTGCTGTGACAGTTCTAGAGTGGAGTTCTGCAGTATTTGTCCCTTTGTTACTGGCTTATTTCACTCTGCAGAAAGTCAAGGCTTGTAATGCGGTGCCACGTGTGACAGGCTGCCCTTCCTTTCTAAGGCTGGATAGGAGCCCACTGTGTGTATACACCATGCTCTGTGTACCCATTCATCCGTCTTGGGCTGTTTCCACCTTTTGGCTTTTGTGAATAATGCTGTCGTGAACTTGGCTGTGCAGATGTCCGTCTGAGTCTCTGCTTTGGCTTCTGGATATAGAGCAGGGGTGGAGCTGCTGGGTCATGGGATTAACATTCCCACCTGCAGCGAATGAGGATTCTGATTCCCCCACCCCCTCCAACCCCTAGCAGCCACCTCAGCAGGAGGCCTTGGGTTTCTGAAGCTTGATCAGGGGGTGTGCTGGGCTTCACGCAGTGGAGGGCACATTTGCAGTTTCTCCACTCCAGAGCCTTGTCACCATCAAAGGCCCGGTGTGCAATCTCTGGAGTCACCCACTGGCCTCTGTTCTCTCTCCTAGCCCCTCCCCTGCTCAGACACCTTCCTTCCCTGACCGCAATTCTTCCAAGCAAGTCCGCCCCTGGTGCTCCATTGCAGTCGTATGTACGGGCTGCCGCTCCCTTGTGCCACCCACCTGGACTCTCCCTGTCCTCCCCAGCCCGGGACTCAACAGCTCCCCTCCCCACCATACTCCAGTGAAGTTCCCTTCCTCCCCCAGCTAGCCTGAGTGCAGGGTGTGCGTGGTGGGGATGGGAATCCTGGAACCGCCTGGTGTGGAGAGCAAGATTCTGAATCTCCCCGAACAGCCTGCTCGTCTATGAACTGGGAGTGTCACCGGCAGTGAGCAGGAGGAGGTTCCCGGGGCGGGGTGGGGACGGGGAGCTTTGAGATGGGAAGCGGCTCTGTGTTCCAGGATCCAGAGGAGAGTGACACTGGGGGGGGGTTGGAGTTGACAGGGACTTGGGAGGTAAAGTGCTGAGGCCCGCCCACCGCCTGGCTGCCTTCCCAGGGCCTCAAGCTGAAGCACACTGGGAGCCAGTCTCCTGGTCTTCCTGCACACATTCCGCTGGCCCTGCCATGACCATGAAGCTTCCAGGATGTTTCCCCCTCGGTGACCCTTTTCCAGGCAGCAGGGTGGGGTGCTGTGCTCCTCACACGGCATCAGAATCATACAGCTTGTTGAATGGACTGTTGGGTCCCATGGCCACTTCCGACTCAGTGTGAGCGAGGGCCTGAGAATGTGTATTTCTAACTGGTTCCCTGTGGGTGCTCTTTGCTGGTGGTAGAGCCGGCTTAGAGAACCACTGGCCTGGAATGCTTGAAGAAGCATCCAGGAAGGGAAATGAGTCACTCAAGACGCAGACCTGGGTGTGAGCGAAGGGTGGGTGGTGTTGGGAGACTGACTACAGAGGACCAAACTTTCAGGAGCCTGAGGGCAGCAGCCAAGGGCCAGTAAAGCAGAATCCCTGGAGAGATGGGGTGTGTGTGTGTGTGTGTGTGTGTGTGTGCGCGTGCGCGTGCGCGCGTGCACATGTTCTCCCAGCTGAGCACGGCAGCGGAGCGGAATCGGCTTGCCCTTGGCATCCTTTCCTGGTGAGTTCAGCATACACTTCCCAAAGCACCCTGTCCTTTGTCCTCACCTGGGCAGGTACTGGGGCACCCATGCTGTAGGCACATGCACGGAGGCTAGGCTTGGAGAGGGCTCTTGGACCTGCCAGTGAGACTCAGACCATCTGGGCAGAGCGAGGACTAGACAGTCCCAGAGCAAGTCCCTGAGGAACCTGCTTTCCAGGGAAGGCTGTGGCACCTCGG
Organism: Mellivora capensis; assembly: GCA_004024625.1. Classification (NCBI taxonomy): domain Eukaryota; kingdom Metazoa; phylum Chordata; class Mammalia; order Carnivora; family Mustelidae; genus Mellivora; species Mellivora capensis. The sequence goes on along the minus strand of PISX010009931.1, from coordinate 58,054 downwards.
GCCGCCTCTCCCTCAGCACCTTATCCCTTTACTGCGGGGAAGGGAGCCCAGTGGCTAGGAGGCTTCCAGAGCTCAACTGGGTTGAATATTAACCTGCCTTGATTGGGTGGATCAATATTTAAACTCAATTACCTGGGAAAGGGGTTATCTGGAGGGAGCTTATCAGGCAGAAGGCAGCTCTCGGAATATCTGATAATCAGAAAGGGTTACCTGTAGGGACAGGGGTGGGGCTTCAAACATGTCCAAAGGGGAAAGGTGGATGGAGGGAAACCAGCCAACTGCCCACCTGCCTCCCTGCCTGTCTTCCCTTTCCTTCCTTCCTTCCTTCCTTCCTTCCTTCCTTCCTTCCTTCCTTCTCTTCCTTCTCCCTCCCTCCCTTCCTTCCTTCCATTTTTCCTTCTTCCCTCCCTTTCTCCTTCTCTTTGTCCCTCTCTCCTCCCTCCTTCTCTTCCTTCCCTCCTCTCCCTTCTTCGTCCATTCCTTTTGTGGACTCCGCACTTTCCTGGCTTCAAGTCACAGAGCTCCCATGGGCTCGGGTGCAGAAGCTGAACTGTCAGCTGGCCTCTGGGCCTCTCTCACGGAGCAGAACTCCTAGAGGACAGAGATTGGTTTGCCTGACCACTGCCTCTCCGGAAGTCCTGCCCGGGCCTGGCGGGGAGAAGCCTCTCCTCTAGTGTTTGTTGAGTGAGTAAATGATAGTAGTATGGTGATTGGCAAGTGAGGGAGTGGGACCTGAGGCCCTCATGAGAGAGTGCCTGTGCCAGGCAGGGAGCCAGCTGGTGTGCCTTCCTACCAGGACTTCGGATTAGTTTATTAGCTAAGTGCACTGAGAACTGGGCTACAGTGGCAGGGGACAGAGACAGGTGAATTCAGATGGGAGAGTAGGGAACTGGCAACGTACCAAGTGTGGGGCAGAGAGACCCTGGGTGTGTTGGCCTGGACAGGGCCTGGAGCTCTGCCAGAGGTTCTGAAGGCCTCATCTGGACCTTTTGGCCTTTGACCAAATTGTCCATTTGGAAGCTTGCTGCTCCCCATACCCTGATGTCCCTGATGCCTCTAGGAGTAGCCTCTAGGGTCCTGCCCAGAACCATGTGTCAAAGTTTTGAGTGCCCTTTTTTTTTTTGCCTGCTAGTGACTGAATTCAGAGTTTGAAGGATGGGTTGGTCTGTAGACTAATTGACCAATTGAGCTGTCTGTAAAGTCTTCACAAGATAACATTAAAAAGAAGACCGTAAGAGTATAAAACGTCAGGGCGCCTGGGTGCCTCAGTGGGTTAAAGCCTCTGCCTTCCGCTCAGGTCATGATCCCAGAGTCCTGGGGTTGAGCCTGGCATCAGCATCGGGCTCTCTGCTCAGCAGGGAGCCTGCTTCCCTTCCTCTCTCTCTTGCCTGCCTCTCTGCCTACTTATGATCTCTGTCTGTCAAATAAATGACTAAAATCTTAAAAACAAAACAAAACATGGCACCACCGTGGTAATAGTTATTAGAAACAAAACAAGTTGGAAATATCCTGAGAAAACTTAATTAAAATAGTCTCACATTATGGCCATATTATTAGGTAAGTAACACTTAGGCGCTAGGAAAACAACCTGTAAACCTGAGTGGCTTGACACGAGAAAGAGTGTTTCTTCCTTGTGTCCATCTGGCTCGTCAGGCTGCATTCTACATGGTCACATGGGGACCAGCGTGCCTTCCTTCTGATGGTCTTGACGTTTTCTAGAACCTCAGAGGTCTCCCCTTGACCCTTTGCTCCAGGCAGAGGAAGGGGTGAGAGCCTGCAGAGTGGAGGGAGAGGGGTCAGGGAGCAGGCCAGCAAGTGACGCCCAGCATCTTCCCCTCACCCGACAGCGGGCGGAACATGGTCCCAGGGCCCCAGCCAGCCTTGTCACCATGTGGTGGGGACGTGTGGTCCAGCTGTGGGTCCCACATCCTCCACCACCAGGATATGTGATAGACAAGGAAATTAACCCACCGAAACCAATGGGGAAAAGAAATTGCCAGCATGTACAGGGTGGGCCCTTTTCCCTGCTTGGGGTCCGGAGATACGATCATGCCCTGCAGCCCTGCTCTGGGGCCCTCATTGCCCCACTTGAAGGAAGGAAGAAACTGAGGCCGGGGGAGGTTTGGTGACCTGCCCAAGAAACACTTTGAACCCAGGGATTTTGACTCAAGTCTATGCTCAATCATTACTTGGTTCTGCTTTGGTAGACACACAGGCTCAAAAAAAAGTGTCAAAGTGGGCTGCATCAATGTTCTTTCTTTCATTTGTTTCTCTCTTTTTTAAAACCTTTAAAAATTATTTATTTATTTGAGAGAGAGATTGAGAGAACGAGTGGGGGGAGGGGCAGAGGGAGACAGAGAAGCAGACGCCCCACTGAGCAGGGAGGCTCACAGGAGGCTTAATCCCAGGACTCTGGGATCATGATCTGAGCCTGACGCAGACGCTTAACTGATTGAGCCACCCAGATGCCTCTCTCTCTCTCTTTTTTTTTTCCTTAGCCACAGTCTTTCCGAGCCCATGGTGCCATGTGCCAGGCCCTCTGTTGGATGGGGTGGTACAGGGACATACCCCCCCACCCCCGCCCCCAGGAGGCAGCCAGGGATATGCCACAGCTGAGAGGAGCCCCATCTCCTCCAGACCCTTCTATGGCCTCTACTTCCCCACCCCGAGAGGGTGCTGCCAGACCTTTAAGAAAAAAAAGGCCATTGTTATTGGAAAGATGAAATCAGCCCGCAGGTTTCCAGTGTCCTATCCTGGGTGTTTGTGTACAAAACAGAGGCTGGGCCTGAGGATGGTGGGGCTGGGCAGTGGCACACAGGGCTTACTGTGAGGCTCCTGGCTTGCTTCTGTCCCCACTGTCTCTGGCACAGAAGACATGGTGGGGAGGACATGGCTCCTGCCTGATGTCTTCAGCGCCATGTGGCCCAATTCCAGCCAGATTCCTGGGTGACAGGGTCCTAGGGGCAATGCTGTGAGCAGACGTAGACATGGCCCCAGCTGGTGGTCTTCCAACATGTCCCCTGATGCCTTCATTAAAGGAATAGTATGTGGCAGGGCTTTCCAAACTCAGAGCTGTTCTGTGGGGCCTGATGGGGACTATGACAGGGGTTCTGAGGGTGCCCAGGCAGTAAGGGACAAGGTGTGCAAAACTCAGAGCTTGTCTAGGCTCTTGCTGCTGCTGGGGAAATTGAAGCCCATAGAAAGGAAGCAACATGTCGAGGTCCCCTGGTAACCCAGTGGCCCACCCAGGCTGAGAAGGAACCCAGGTGCCCCTATCCCTGGGCCAGGGCTCTGTCCTCAAACTCAGGCCCTAACCCCAGCAGAGAGGTCAGGAACACGCCCGGGAGTGGCTGGTTCCCATGACGGAGTGGCCACTGAGGGTGCTGCGCTGGTACAAAGCGGAGGCACTGGGTCTGGAGAGCCGGAAGAGCCAGGCTTCCGGAGACAGGGATGCAGGAAGAGCTGGAGGGGAGTGAAGATGGCGGATGCTGGCGGTTGGCCAGCATGGGGAGCCCCTAGGTGACGGGTGTACCAGCGCCGAGGATGGCGGCTGAGGCAAGTGGACAGACATTGCCCGTCTGGCTTGGAGGGGCCGGGCGCCCAACCTCCCTCGGCCAGGAGGAGGGGCACATTGGTGTTGGGAGAGTCTCTGTGGCAGATATTTGTCGCTTACTGAATGCCTGCCATGGTTCTGGTACCTCACTGAGCTCATGATGGACACCGGCGGTTTAATGCTTGTGACACCCGTGAGTTAGGGCTGCTGTCCTTGTTCTCCAGGGGCAAACCCCAGGCTTAACATGCTGACACGCTGTGGTGAGATGCTGGGCCGGAAAGTGTGGCCCAGTGCTCTGATCGTGGGGTTTCTGACGCAAGCCAGGGCTCCCGCTGCTTCATGCCATTTCGAGCACTGGGGACACCGCCTGCTCTGGAGGCCAGCAGCCCGACTGACCAGCTTCGCGGTGACCACTGAGTGATTTGAGCGGAGAGTGCTCGATCAGGTTTGTTTTCCCTGTCTGGGGCCCATGTTATGGGTCTCTAGTTAAAGGAAAGTGACCCAAGCCTGCCCTCTACGGCCTGTCCTCTTCGGGGTCCAGCGGGGACACAGGACCAAGAGGGACATTTGGGGATCTGAGTGTACATTTTATTTTTCTAAGTGCGACATCTTGATCCGAGGGTGAATGGACTCAACAATACAATTATGGAGGATTCGCGTGTAAGGGGGTATAGTAAATTTATTTTATTTACTTATTTATTGTTTATACATTCTTGCTACTGTTCTCTGTATTTTAAAAAATTTTAAAAAGATTTTATTTATTTATTTATTTGACAGACAGAGATCACAAGTAGGCAGAGAGGCAGGCAGAGAGGGGATGGGGGGAAGCAGGCTCCCTGCTGAGCAGAGAGTCCGATGCGGGACTCGATCCCAGGACCCTGAGACCATGACCTGAGCCAAAGGCAGAGGCTTAACCCACTGAGCCACCCAGATGCCCCTGTTCTCTGTATTTTTAAAAAAGATTTTATTTATTTATTATTCGAGAGAGAGAATGAAAGAGAGAGAGAGAGCATGAGAGAGGGGGAGGGTCAGAGGGAGAAGCAGACTCCCCGCACAGCAGGGAGCCTGTTATGGGTCTTGATCCTGGGACCAGGATCATGACCCAAGCGGAAGGCAGAAGGCAGTCGCTCAACCAACTGAGCCACCCAAGTGCCCCTGTTCTCTGTATTTTAAAAAAGATTTTTTTAGGGGCACCTGGGTGGCTCAGTCAGTTAATTGCCTTCAGCTCAAGTCATGATCCCAGGGTCCTGGGACCAAGCCCCACACTGGGCTCCCTGCTCAATGGGAAGCCTGCTTTTCCCTCTCCTGCTCCTCCTGCCTATGCCCACTCTCTCTCTGTCAAATAAATAAATAAAATCTTTAAAAAAAATACATTACACACACATGCGCGCGCTCTCTCTCTCTCTCTCTCTCTCGGCCTTGGTCTTGGCTTTGCAGTCTAGAATGGAAAGGAGGTCACCTAGGGGAAGCCTGAGACTCAGGGTTCCCATCCTACATGCCACCAGCCACCTGCAGCCCACAGTTCCTGCTGTGCCAGCTGTGTCTGAGAGATGTTGCCTTCTGTCATCTTTCTAACCCTGGTACATGTGCTTATAGGGAAATACCCTTTCTGATCCTGCTGGGTGGGTTTGAAATGGCAAAGCTTGTGGAGCACAAAGCGTCCTGTAACGTTTTTTTGGACACTCTTGCGCTCTGGGATAGGGGAGCCCAGAGGGCACAGGCAGAATCCAGTGGTATCCAGGAGTCTCCTACTGGCCAGCTGGTGGGGTCCAGGGCTCCCCCTAGAGAGGCAGACCTTTCCCTCTCATTTCCTTCATGCCCAGGGCATGGATCAGGGGCCGAGAAGCAAATTTCTGAGGGTGTCCCCTGAGCTAAGTGCCAAGGTGGCGTTTTGCAGAAATCATCACGCTGTTGAACATAAAAGAGAAAAGGGTCCCTCTTACAAGAGTTTGCTTTAGAAGTAACATGTTAAACATAACAGCCAGTTGGGGATGTCCATAGCTTATTGAAAGTGATGTTGACCGCGTTTACCCAAACATCTGTAATTCTGAAAACCATCCTGCAAGGTGAATACTATTATCACTCTTCTCAGAGTAGGGGGAAATGAGTCTCTGGAAATGAGTGCCTTTTTCAAAACTACAGAAACTGTGGAGCCTGGATTCAGACTCAGTTCTGGAAATCTTCAGGTGGGTGTCAGTGTCTTGGGGCCAGGGCAATACACGGACATCCTCAAGCGTGTTCAGAACGTTCAGAAAGGACGCCCAGGAGTGGGACACTAGGTGGCTTGCAGTGGGGACCCAGTGGGGCTGGGACCAGAAGCCAGCCAGTGGCTCCAGAACATGATCTGTGCTTACCCAGTGCTCCCCATGCAAATGTCAGCAAACGGCTCTCATGACCACACCGATGCCGGCCTTACGCAGGCACCCCCAAGCAGCGTTTGGGACGGGTAGGTGGCAACGATACCTCTTACACAGAGAGGAAGGCAAGGAGGTGATGGCTCTGGGCTCAGGCTAGTGGTTAGTTTCAGGGGGCAGGGGAGGGCAGTGGGAGAGGATTCAAGGTTGGGGCTGGCTCCGAGAGACTGCCATGCTCCATTGCCACCCCATGCGGTGACTTCATGACTAGTGTGCACTTTGAGGTAAGTCCCTGAGCTGTGCGTCTGTCTGCTCTGTGCCCTTTTCTGTGTGCCTATTACATTTCACAATAAAAGAGCTTTAAAAGGGGGCACCTGGGTGGCTCAGTGGGTTAAGCCTCTGCCTTCATCCCAGGTCATGATCTCAGGGTCCTGGGATCGAGCCCCACATCGAGCTCTCTGCTTAGCAGGGAGCCTGCTTCCTCCTCTCTCTCTGCCTGCCTCTCTGCTTACTTGTGATCTCTCTCTCTGTTAAATAAATAAATAAAATATTTTTTTAAAAAGAGCTTTAAAAGAAAGTGGGGACGAATCATGTCATTCTGCAAAAGAAGGACGCACTCCATGAGAGCTGCCAGCCATGGTGAGCGGTGTCCGTGGCCCTGGAGAAACTTCTGGTGTCTGGTTTTTCTGCACCTGCTTTTCTTCCAGTCTCTTCCATGAACTGGTGTTGGCAGTGCTGGGTCCTGGGTCCTCGTTCGCAGTGCTTGCTTGAACCGGAGATGGAGCGCTCTCCCCCATGCAGGGACCCCGCCCGGGGGCAAGCCCCTCGCCACCCCACAACCTGGCAAGTAGGCCCGGCAAGGGCCTGCAGTTCTTTCCCATTGAAGCCCCGGCCACCCTCTGCCACCAGGGCTCTGCGTGGGGCCCGAGTCAGGAAGCCCAGCCTCAGGAGCAAGGAAGGCATGTCAGCCCACATCGGGCCAGCTGCTGCCTGAAGGGACTCAGGCAGACCTGGCCCTGAGTTTTCCTCTGGGCCTTGGCTTCTGAGTCCATAGAATAAAGGTAATCACACCCACTTCCCACCACCGGTTGCCTGGTTTCGTTTTGAGGCTGATGGAAAAGTGTCAGCCAGCAGGCTTTCATGGAGGGGGTCCCCGCTGCTTGGCTTCCTTGCTCAAGACTGCCTCTCCTTTCTGCAGGCCTAGAAGGTGGCTGAAGCCCCACCCAACTGTGCCGCTCTCTGGCCTAACATTTTTAGTCCCCTTGCTGGCTGCAGGGAGGCCTCCTGAGCTCCTCCAAACCCAGGTGTGGTCAGACGCCCCCTCTTCTGGCTCCCAGGGCGCCTGGCTTGCCTCGTCAATCTTGCTCAACTCTGCCCTGTCCTCCCACTGTGCCCAAGGCCCCTGAAGCCCAGGGACCTGACTTACTCAGCTCCACGTTCGGGGCCTGGACACAGCAGGAGAATGACCCATGGGTCTCTCTCGACAGAGAAGCCCCGAGACCCAGAAGCCCAGTGAGTGAGGGCGGCGGACCAGCTGTCCAGAGCAATGCCCCCCGCTGGGTTCCATGCCTCTGGGTTGGCAGATGAGTCTAGATACCGCTCACTTCCGACAGTAGCCCTACTGCTGGGCTCCAGTGGAATGCCAGGCTGTCAAGTGAGGCTTTAAATGCACCAGTGAGACTCACCACTTCAGGGACACCTATCATGGTGGTTTCGTTCTTCTGGAGAGTAAAGGATTCTTTCATAACATAGCAAATCCCACCTCCACCTCCAAAAGGAAAAAAAAATATTTTTCCCTTAGACGAATTCAGATTTTGGGGTTCTGAAGGGTCTGGGTTCCCTGGGAGGCAGATTCTGGGGCTGTGATTCCTATGTAGGACATTTACTAGGAATGTTCTTGAGGTCAACCGTGGAGAGGAGGGGAGAGGAGAGGCTGGGCTGCTCAGTGGTCTCAGTGGGGGCCTCCATGGGCCCCAAGGGCAGCTCGAGGCTGGCCCACATTTCAGATTTGTCTCCACATGGGGGGTGGGAGGAGGCAGCCAGACCTTAATTATCCCCTGCCTGTCAGTCACTTGAAGGAGGGGTGGGATGGGCAGAAGGAGGCAATCCTCCTAGAAACCTCGGAAGGCGTGCCCTACTCTCCACCCAGCAGCCTGAGGAGAAAGTCTTCATCCCTGAAGGGGAATCTGGGTGAATACCCTGTCACATGAAGCTTTCACAAGGAAAAATCAGGAAACTGCTGTTTCTTGAGGGCCTTCTATGTGCTAGGCCCTATGCTTCATTCTCTCAGAAAACTCTCACCAGGGCTTTGGAAAGTGGGTCTTGTTATTATACCCATTTCCCAGATGTGAAAATAGAGGAGAAAGAGGTGCGTTATCAGGAGAGGATCAGAACTTCACTCCTACCCTCCTGCTGCCCTGCTCCTGCCCCTGCACTCTCCCTTCTTGCTCTGTGACCTCTGGAGGCCTGTAGCTCGCCCAGGCCTCACCGTGCACCTGCCTCCCCACCTAGCCTGCCAGCACTCAAGTGTGCTCCCGGTGACTGAGAAGCTGAGTCCAGAATAAGACCTTGCCAGGCTGACCACTGGGGGCCAGGGCCCAGCAAGAGGTCCAGGGCAGAGCCAAGGAAAGGCTACTACAGCCTGGGGGCAGATGGACTAGGCTAGGCTCCCCTGGGAACTGCCCCAGGCAAGAGCCAGTGTGCACACCTGGAGGTGGAGGACAGGGCTCTGAGGAAAGCCATGCAATGGCCACTGGTCACCTACATCCAGAGCACGCTCTGCACTGGGGGACCTGGGCAAAGGGACGCAGCATCCCTGGCTCATCAGGCTCCTGGACTAGTGGGGAGACAATGATGGAAAACAGCCAACCAGAGCAACCCCAAACATGGCAACACATCCCCTGGGAATGAAAATGGCTCTTGTCTGTCCAGAGGCTGCCCATGCCTGGCGAGGCACCTGGTGTCCTTACGGCACATGCTTATTACCCTGCACAGCGGATATCCCAAGGCCCACTTTTACAGAGGAGGTGACAAAGTTCTTTTTTATTTCTTAGATTTTATTTATTTATTTGAGAGAGAGAGAGAGAGAGAACACAAGCAGGTAGAGGTGCAAAGGGAGAGGGAGAAGCAGGCTCCATGCTGAGCAAGGAGCCTGATGCAGGATTCAGTCCCAGAACCCTGGGATCGTGACCTAAGCTGAAGGCCGACGCTTAACCCACTGAGCCACCCAGGCACCCCAGGAGGTGACTAAGTTCTAAGGGTCATTTGAGGCCACCAAATATGGAAGGTCAGAATTGGAACACGGGTCTCTCTTACTTTCCTTTATCCCGGCTTGAATCCTAATCCCTGCATGATGATCCTCTGAAGGGGCTTACGCCAAAGCCAGATAGGATGGGAGGCCTCAAGTCCACTAAGGAAGCGCCATGCCTATAGCTGACCTTGGCTATTACTTTGGGGAAGACCAGAGATCTGGTGTTTGGTGATGGGCCAAGGAAAGGGGCGGTGACTGGAGGAAGAAGACAGTCCTGGCAGGGTGTGGGGTGGTAACAGGGCTATGCAGCTGACATCCCCTTTGGCCTTTAATCAAGGCCACTTCTCCTTCATGGGAGCTGGGATATCAAATCACATCAGGAGCCGAGGGCCTGTGCATCTTCCCTCCAGACACGGGTGTGGGTGCCTTTAAAAGGAGGCAGGGGACTGGGGTGCTTGGGTTGCTCAGTTAAGCGTCTGACTCTTGATCTCAGCTTAGGTCTTGATCTCAGGGTTGTGATTCGAGCCCCGTGTTGGGTTGCATGCTGGGTGGGAGCCTACTTAATTAAAATAAAATAAAAATAAGTAACGTAAAAGGAGGCAAGGAGGTTCCCTGGTGGCAGCTTGAGGAGAAGGTCCCGCTTGGTGTCCCTGCTGGAGGCTGTTACCCACCGCCTGCTCAGCATCTTCCACAGCCCACCGATCTCTCATTTTCCCTCTGCCACTGTGGGACGCTGAGTCTTTCCCCAGGGACATCCTTTGTTGGACCATTCTCCTTTAACACACTGTCCATATCTTCCTTCTCCTTCAAGGGCCACCACAAGACCCTCTCTTTCACGATGCGGTCTTGAATAACTCTGGTCTCGCTTCCCCCTCACTGAACTTCATGCGCTGTCTTAGGATTTGCAAAGTCCTTAGATGGCAAGGAACAGAGAAGCACTTGGTAGGTTCAGAAATGAGGGCAAAGGTGACCCTAGGGCCACATGATAGGATCACATGATGGGCCTCCGGAGAGGGATGGGACCTTGGTGCCAGGTGCTGTCCTGGACCCAGGAAACACACCTGCTCCTGTCGTCACGCAGTGGCATTCCAGGAGAACTTGGAGCTGGGGTCAGGAAAAGTATCAGAAAGGGATCTGCTTGGTCTTCCCATGTCTTCTGTACACCCCAAATCTGACCATGAAAATGCTTGAATTTATTTGCTCCTGAAATCATCAGGAAAAAATGAATATAATAATAATGTGTAACATATATTCATCTTTATATCAATTAGTCAGAAAATATGAATAAATTTTTTTGCAGTGGAGGAAGGGGCCTGTTAGAGTTGTGATGTGGCACTGACCAATGGCATCCTCTCTTCTTGGGAGGCCGCAGTCACCTCCCGACAGGTCTCCCTGCCCTGGCCCCCTACTATGATCTGTCCACGAAGTAGCCAGAATAATCCTAAAACTGTAAGTCCCATCACTCAAGAGGCTCATGGTGTCTAATGTCAGCATTGCCTCCTGTTACCTGCTCCAGCATCACTGGCCTTCTAGGGCTGTTTCTGGAATGCTCTTTGGCCTCAGGGCCTTTGCACTTGTTCCTAGCTGGGAAGCTCTTCCTCTCAGTTATCTGCACAGCTGCACCCTATTGCCTTCAGGCCTCACGGGAGGACCCGTAGAAATGGTGCCCCCTGCAGGCCGCCCAGCAGAGGGGGCTTCCCTATCGCTTCATGCAGGAACACCCCCCTTCCTCACTGCATCCCTCATTCTCTCTGTTCCCTGTTTCATCATACCAAAAAGGGGTGGATACAAATAGACCCCTGCAGCTGGGTCTGGGTTGACTGTCCTCGCAGCAGGACGTTGGAGGGGGGAGGATCCATGAGCTTTTTTTCACTCACCGCTGTATGGCCTGTTCATGGAGTAGAGCCCAGACGGGCAAGTGCTCCAGGAAGAGCAAGGACCGAGTGACAAGCCTGGGCCTCTCCAAGTGTCCCTGCCACTCTGCCTCTCCACTGGTCAGCCTCCTGCCTCGTGCACCTGTGACATCATCTTACAGCCCCCGATGGCCCTGCCTCACCTCCCACCTTCAGTTCCCGGCTCTCAGCTGCCTGGCCTTTCCTCTTGCTTGTTCCCCTTCAGCTTCCCTGGAGGGACACTGGGCTCTCGGAGAGCCTGGGCCAGGCTCATGGGAGTCAGCTCTACCAGTGGGTCAAGTGGCAGGGGAGGGGTGGCCTGGTGGCTCAGGACAGTGGCCAGAGCCGGGGGGCGGGGAACATGAGTATGGCTCATGCTCTCCTCTCCTCACCCTGAACAAGCGGGAGCCCTGAAGATGGGCACGTCCCGTCCTGCTCTAGTATTTTCAGGGCACTTAGCTTAGTACCGGGGGAAACACAGATGTGAGCTAGTCCCCACCCCATCCGGTGTCCCTCAGGCACTCACTGTCTGAGGTGGGAAACAGACCATCCCAGTGAAGTGTGACAGGGAACAGGAAGAGACAGTGGAGGGACTGGGGCTGGGTGGGACCATGAAGGGGGCCCACACCCAGCCTCTACAGTTGGGGCTGTTCTCTGGAGGTGAGGCTTAAGGTTAGTGCGTTTTTAACTTACTTTCTGCATTCATTTTTTTTTTTTCAAAGATTTTATTTATTTATTTGACAGACAGAGATCACAAGTAGGCAGAGAGGCAGGCAGAGAGAGAGGGAGAAAGCAGGCTCCCTGTTGAGCAGAGAGCCCGATGCGGGACTCGATCCCAGGACCCTGAGATCATGACCTGAGCCAAAGGCAGAGGCTTAACCCACTGAGCCACCTAGGCGCCCCATTTTCTGCATTTTTAAAGAAACAATTTTAAGCTTACAGAAAAGATGCAACATTGGTACAAAGAATTTTCAGTAGCCTTCACTCAGTTTCCTTAAAATGTTATATTTTACCACATTTGCTTCTCTTCCCTCTCCCCTCCGCAGAGGGCTGGCCCTGGGAGTAAGTTGAGGGCAGGTTGAACTTGACCCGGAAACCCCTGGGGAGCCTGGCAGATTTGGGCTCTGGGCGCACTTCAGCCTGTCCCTCTCCTGCAGGCGGCTGGGTGGCTGGAGCAGAGGATCCCAGTCGCTCGAGGCTCTTAGTCCGTGGGCGAGGGATTCGTTTGCCCTGTTAGTAAGAGGTGGGTAAGAACAGAATGTACTCCAGGAGCTCAAGGATCAGGGAGTGGAAGGGCAGGGAAGGAAAGGGGGAAAGTGAGTGAAAGTGTGTGTCTGGCACAAATGGGCCTTTTGAAACCGCGACAACGTCTCCTGGTGACTCATCACTGCTCACATGGCCTTCCTTCCCTGTCGCCTCTCCTCCACCTTCCCTGTTTGGCCGCCAGCACCGTGTCCCCTGGCCACGTTCCCAGGCTGGGCCCACGGACTTGGAGTCATTCGGAAGTGGGTTCGGATCCTAGTCGTGGCCGGTGTGGGAGCCTGGGTGGGAGGCCGGTGTGGGAGGGGGGGGCTCCGGGAAGGAGACTCTGGGTCGGAGATCAGCATGCAGGATACTTATTAGGGAGCGCTCTGGGGATCCGTAGGGGCTGAGGGAGGGGACGCTGGAGCTGAGCCATGAGGGAGGTGGAGAGTAAGGGGTAGCCTGGCAGAGGAGCTTCCCTGCAGTGACCAGAGCTCCCCCCGCCCCAGGCTCAGGGAACCCCAAGTGACTCACTGTGGCTTCCACGGAGTGAGGGGAGAGGTTAGAGGGGAAGCTGGACTGCAGATCGGGGCCAAGTCACAGGCAGTGCAAGGGTCAGGCAAGGGAAGACTGGCCCCACCCCACCCCTACGAAAGGACCATGGATGTTTCTATACCCTCACCAACGTCACGGTTACACAGCTGTTCAGGCTCCTCGTAACAGTTCATGGTTACACAGCTGTTCAGGCTCCTCGTAACAGTTCACCTGTATTAGCTCATGAAGCCTTCACAACACTGCTCAGAGCAAGGACTCTTACTGCCCCCGTTTTGCAGATGAGAAAACTGAGACACCAAGAGTCCAAGTCAGTTGTCCAAGGTCACATGGCTAGCAAGCGGCCCCAAGCTGTCTGGCTCCAGAGCACAAGCCTTCACCCTAATGCCGCTCATCCTGGAAGCTGCTTTGAGTGGCTGAAGCCAGAGCTGTGTCCTCTGACCACCTCGATTCTGCTGGATTCCCCAGGCAGGCAAGTCCCCACTGCCAGCCCAGTAGAGACGCCACTGACCCAGCCCTCCCAACCAAAGCCCTCAAAGCACCAAACCCTCAAAGGCAGCTTGTCTTCCAGGGACAGTGTGCCTGATGCCAAGCCCCGGAGGATGGGCCGCAGGCCAGGAACATGGTTTGGCTCCAAAACATCATAGAGCAATTTGCAACACCTTCGAACCTCCTAGAGCAGCCAAGAGAAGCAGGTGATGTGCAAGTCTGCAGGAGGATGGCTGGTGTCAGCTTACCCCAGGTGGCAGAGGAAGGGCAGGACAGGAGTGAGGGCTGCCGACCCCTCAGGCCCCTCCTGCCAGCACACCCATATTCCCTCTGCGTGCATATGCGGGGCACAGCCTGGGGCCCCCATGGTCCAGGTGCCCAGCACCTCTGACATCCTGTCCACGAGCTCCTGCAGTACCTCACCTTGGTTCCCTGGCCACAGCTCCTGCCTCCGCATCAGCCTCGTGGCAGGGGGCGGGGAGGTCTTCTCCCCACGGTGGGAGCACACCCTGGGGAGGGGAGGCTCGTGGCGGCCTGGTCTACCGTGGGTGCCCATCCAAGGCAACACTGCGGCCTCCCAGACTGTGCTACCTGCCCCTGGGCAGATGTTACAGGACATCACTGTGGATGGTGTGAGGTGCCCTGTAAGGCCACTGGAACTCCCGGGGGCACTCCCTCTCAAGCAGCTGCTCCACCCCTGCTCTGTGCTGTGTGCCCTGGTAAAAGGGCCCAGGTGAATGTGCCCCCGGCCTGCCCTCAGGGCTCCCCCCTGGCTAGCGGGAGCTTGCCTCACAGCTAGGGAAGAAGAGCCTGTCGTTGGCGAACAGACCCACCTGGCCACCATCAGGGACTGAGCAGGGACTGAGCCGGGCCTGCCTAGGAGCCTGCTTGGTGCAGGACACTCACCCCTGCCACCACACCCTACAAGGGGCACTGCCATTCCCATGCTCAAGACTTAAACTGAGGCCCAGAGAGGTTGAGGAGCCTGAACAGCTGTGTAACCATGAACTGTTACGAGGAGCCTGAACAGCTGTGTAACCGTGACGTTGGTGAGAGTTGGTATAGAAACACCCATGGTCCTTTCGTAGGGGTGGGGTGGGGCCAGTCTTCCCTTGCCTGACCCTTGCACTGCCTGTGACTTGGCCCCGATCTGCAGTCCAGCTTCCCCTCTAACCTCTCCCCTCACTCCGTGGAAGCCACAGTGAGTCACTTGGGGTTCCCTGAGCCTGGAGCGGGGGGAGCTCTGGTCACTGCAGGGAAGCTCCTCTGCCAGGCTACCCCTTACTCTCCACCTCCCTCATGGCTCAGCTCCAGCGTCCCCTCCCTCAGCCCCTACGGATCCCCAGAGTGCTCCCTAATAAGTATCCTGCATGCTGATCTCCGACCCAGAGTCTCCTTCCGGGAGCCCAGCCCTTAGCAGATTCTTGTGATAAGCCCCCAAATCCTGGTTGAGGGATTAGGGGGTTCCCCAGAGCATAGAGGGACAAGCTTGGGGGCTACACAGCAGGAAACCATCAGGCTACCCAGGATGCTGTGGGCAAATACTCCCTTACCCCTGTGGCTGGGCCCCAGGCCGGACACCAGATCTCTGCCACGCTGTCCCCAAACCAGTGGGGTGCCTTCAGCACCTGCCAGAGGGGCTCAAGGAGGCTGCGAAGGGCAGATTGACTCGGGACTGGAGAGAGGAGCGTGCAGGGGTGGCTTGGATTCAAGAAAAAGACTTGAAGCCTCCTTTGCAAAAACATCATGCCTCCTACACCTCACAGCAGGAAGAGTCTTTTAGATCAGCTAACCACGGAACTCCTGAGGGCCACCGTCCTCGCTCATTCATTTTTGCTCCAGGGTCTGGCACTGGACTGAGGACTGAGGGGTACTCAGTGGGCATCCAGTGGGTGAATGAATGAAGTGCAGTTAGGTCTGATTCCATTGGAATGTAAACCCTGTGAGGGCAGGCCCATGCCTGCATGTTTGCTGACCCATCCCAGGGCCAGCAGGGGACAGACACACTAGTTGGACAGATGAGTGAATGAAAGAGTTCTCCAAACTGTACTCCACAGATGTCTTTAGCATTCCATAGTCAGTGTTTAAATGAGTGTGGGAAATGCTGCACGTGGGATCTTAATAGCACGTTAAGGCTCTGAGAAGGTCTGCAGTGAAGAAAATCTTTCACTTTGTGTTATCCAACATTTGCCAAATTTATTCTACCTCTATTGACAACTCACCAAAAACGGTGCGCCATAGAGAATGTTTTGGGAATTGCTGCTTTGATTGGAGAATCTGAACTAGAGGCCATCCTACCAGGGGAGAGGGGAGGGGAGTCAGACCTCTGTTTGGGGAGAGGGGAGGGGAATCAGCTCCAGCACAGAGGAGCAGGGAGAGGCCATCGTGTAAGGAACTGGACTGCGTGAGTTCTTGTCCTTTGGGACAAGAACACCAGTCTGTGGGCAGAGGGTGACCACTGGGAGCTTCTGTAGGGTGCGTTTAGGGCTGGATGGCAATGTGCTGTGAGAGGGGCCTGGGGCAGGTTTTACCGGACTCCCTTGACCACAGCAAGATACCCCTCTGAGTTCTCTGGGCTCCAGCTCCCCAGGCTACCCCCCTTGCTGGCTGCTTCACAGCATCCTCTGGGGGGACCCCTCCTCCCCCATCCCCCCAGCACTTCCCCACTGTACTTACTATGCCCGGGTGTGAGTAGATAGTGTTTGTCACTGCTGGAAGGAGGATGGGAGGAGGGAAGGAGAGGGGCAAGCGGACGCCCAGCTGTGGGCAGCTCTCTCACTCTCTTGAGATAGGCAGCAAGATTAGTTGTGGGCGCGTAGACTGAGGAATGGCTGGATCTGTGCTGCCATGTCTCAGGTGGGTCTTGTGCCTGGTGGGAGCAGAGAAAGGGCTAAAGACCCCGGCTTCTGACATCACCCTGAGGGGAGGACATGGGCTGTATGGGGACAGGCACCAGGGAGCTGGTCAGGAGTGTTCGCCCCGCTGGGTCTGTGCCCGTGGAGACGTTGAAGGAAACACAAGCTGGTTAGTGCAGGTGACACATGGGGTCTTGAGTTCTGCCATTGCTCACATTCTACCTAGTGTGGCCTGTGAACCTGAGACTCAGGCGGGGGTCACACCTGTTGTCTGTGTCTTGAGGAGGGGCAGAGCTGTGAGGGGACTGAGGAGGAGCTTGGCGGAAGGAGTGGAGCTATCTGGAAGGCCTCACAGAGGAGGTAGTCCTGGGTGAGTAGAGAAGGGTGGGAGGACGGACGTGCCCAGGCGGAGCAGGAGCAGGGCCTTTGCAGATGGAGAGAACCGGAAGCACCATTTCTGGAGAGCCCTGGGACCAGCTCTGAGGAAGGGAGACTGCCTCAGCATGGATCCCCAGAGCTGAGCAGGGCCCTCGCATGGAGGATGGGTCTCAAGTATCTGGGATCCCTAATGAGGTGCCCCCAACGAAGCCTTAAAAATGCAGGAGCAGACCAGCTTGTGAGCTCTTAAATGTGAGGTTGACAGCAGAGATTGGAGAGAAGAGCACAGTCCCTGCAAGAGGACACGGATGTCCCAGACCAGCCAGCTGTGAGGCACCCGGACCCAAAGTTATAGCCCATCTATGACAGACACTGTTGGTTGTTTGACCAGCCTCCATGCCCCTCCACTTCTCCTTGCTTCCCTTTATGAAAACAAAATCACTCACTCGTCCCATCTCCCCTGCTGCTCAGAGTGTACACATGACATGGTTCTGGACAGTAGCAGATTAGTGGAAGTCCCTAGGGAGGGGCAGAGTTTTGCTGGGAAGAGATTTTTGGCCCCTTTGCCCTTCCTTATTCTTTGTGACTGGAATGTGGCTGTGAGGCTTGAGTGGCAGCAGCCATTTTGTCACCATGAGTCAATCAGCAGAAAGGGAAAGGCTCTCAAAGTATTTGAAGCCCGATGTGTTCCTACCTACTACAACATTTAAAGAAGAAATGTGTCTATCACTGCCACTTAGAAAGGGAGTGTCACAGGCGAATGCCAGCAGTGCCCATGCCATGCATCAGCCTGAATGTTTACATGTGTGAGTCCATTCTGAGAGGTGCAACTGGAGTGTTCCTAGATCAGATTTCTAAATCTTTGGACTGTCGGACACTTACCCTGTGAGCTTAGAGACTACAGATGACGTGCAATAGATGTTGAAGGAAGGAAGGAATAAATCTTGCCTTCCCAATGGGAGCTGGGTTCCTGAGGGCAAGGTCTGAATGTGTCTCATCCCTGAGTGTCCAGTTCAGGGCTTGATCCAGAAGGCAGGACCCTGTTTTTCTCTCCTGCTCCCAGAACCTTGATGGACCCCAGGTTCTGGGGGGGCCCTCCGCGGAAGGCCATGTCTCTCCCAGTGACCCGAGTCCCTGGCACAGTGCCCTGGGCTGTGGCAGGATGAGGGGGGGAGCAGGTGGCCTTTCCACAGCAGAGCCACTCTCTGAATCTGCTTCAACTCTGCCAGAGTCTTTCTCTCAGAGGATGTCTGAGTTTGATTGAGTTACTTGTCTCACAAGGGCTTTTGGAGCCTTCCATGTGGGTAAAGATTGAGGTCTGGGTTCCAGCCTGACCCAGTTAGGGTTCCATCCAGGACATTAGGGCCAGATAAGCCTCCCAGATAAGGATAATGTTTATTTAGATTGGGGTTAATAACCGAACCAGAGCTTGGGGGTCAGCCACAAAGTTTAGGTCATGATTTATTCCCTCCCAGGAGATGTGGAAGTTGGAGTCAGAGTTTTACAGGGCTCCAGTGCTCACCACGGAGCAGGCCTGGGGTCACCTGCTCTGAGCCTCTCCAACCACCCTCCACCCCCATGCCCATTGCTCCTGCTTAGGAGGAGGCTGGTGGGCTCTTGGAGTTCGTCCCAGATGTGTCTAGTTTGTTTGGTGATAGTGCCACCTTCCTGCGGGCAGGACCCTGGCCTTCTACTTCTGAGCTTTCTTCATCCTTTGGGCACCCAGGAAGCTTGCAGTAAATGCTGACTGCATGAATGCAGGAAGTCAAGTCTGTATCCCAAGGGCAAAGCTCTCATTCTGGTGGCAAATTTTCAATTCAGTTAATCTAATTATTTTCCATGTTTTTATTGATTGTGGAAGATGTAAGGAAATTTTGGATCTTTTCCTGGTTATTCATCCTTCTATCCATGTACCCATCTGTTCACCCACTCATCCATCCATCCATCCATCCATCCATCTCAAACATTTTTAAATTTTTAAAAAATTTTTATTAAAAAAATTTTTTTTTGGTGTTTCAGAATTCATTGTTTATGCATTACACCCAGTGCTCCATGCAATACATGCCCTCCTTAATACCCACCACCAGGCTCACCCAACCTACCACCCCCCGCCCCTCCAAAACCCTAAGATTGTTTTTCAGAATCCACAGTCTCTCATGGTTCATTTCTCCCTCCAATTTCCCCCAACTTCCTTCTCCTCTCCATCTCCCCATGTCCTCCTTGTTATTCCTTATGCTCCACAAATAAGCGAAACCATATGATAATTGACTCTCTCTGCTTGACTTACTGCACTCAGCATAATCTCTTCCAGTCCCATCCATGTTGCTACAAAAGTTGGGTATTTGTCCTTTCTGATGGAGGCATAATACTCCCTAGTATATATGGACCATGTCTTCCTTATCCATTCTTCCACTGAAGGGCATCTTGGTTCTTTCCATAGTTTGGCGACTGTGGCCATTGTTGCTCTGAATATTGGGCTATAGGTGGCCCTTCTTCCCACTACATCTGTATCTTTAGGGTAAATTCCCAGTAGTGCAATTGCAGGGTCATAGGGAAGCTCTATTTTTAATTTCTTAAGGAATCTTCACACTGTTTTCCAAAGTGGCTGCACCAACTTGCATTCCCAACAGTGTAAGAGGGTTCCCCTTTCTCCACATCCTCTCCAACACTTGTTGTTTCCTGTGTTGCTAATTTTGGCCATTCTAACTGGTGTAAAGTGGCATCTCAATGTGATTTTGATTTGAATCTCCCTGATGGCTAATGATGATGAACATTTTTTCACGTGTCTGATAGCCATTTGTATGTCTTCATTGGAGAAGTGTCTGTTCATGTCTTCTGTCCATTTTTTGACATGATTATCTGTTTTGTGTGTGTTGAGTTTTCATATACATTTTTTGAGGTCTACTATGTTCTGGAAATTTGCTGGGCCTACAAAGAAAAGATGAAGGAGATACTGAGATTGTTTTCAAAGAACTTAGACAATAGATGAGATCAGAACAGCGAGCGGGTATGGGTATAAGAGGACAGTAAAGAACCCAAGTTCTGTGGGGTCCGGAGGAAGAGACCCAGCCCAGCCTGAAGGCAGCTAAGAAAGTTTCCTAAGGAAGAAGCCCCAGTCTTGAGAGATGAGTGGGGGATCCTCTGTCAAAGAAGAAGAGAAGAGCACCCCGATAAGAAGAAACAGAACATGCCAAGGCCCATAGCCAGAGAGCATGGTATCGCCTTTGGAGGACTTTACAGAGTGAGCATGGGGAAGGCAAGGCAGGGAGAAAGCTCCCTGTGGGAAGACGAGAGGTCTTGGAGGACTTTGTCCTGAAAGCCTAGGAGCCAATGGAAGGATTTTGAGCAAAGGATCATCCCGACGTGAAACACATTCCGGGGCCATCATCCTGGAGATGTGCAGAGGGTGGGCAAGTTTGTGGTCCACATTCCAGTGGAATGACTGCAAGAAGAGGGTGTCACCTAGCCTGTGACAAACAGTACCAGCTCTGTGGTCCTGACTAGAGCCAGGCAGGCCAGGGGGCTGGGGGAGAGCCTGGAGGGTGGGAAGATGGCCGGGGGTGTGTGTGTAGGCAGGGCTGACTTTGTAGCTGATGCAGGGGCCCTTCTGGGCCAAGGGCTCTAGATGGTTCCATGCCAGCGTGTGACAGGGTAGGGAGCACTGGCCTGCTGTAGCCAGCTACATTGCTCCCCATGCTGCTTTGTTGCTAGCCTCTCACATCACCTCCAGAGTGACCGGACATGAGGGGATGCTGTCAGGGGTCCCCTCAGAGCCAAGTCCTTGGGGGCAATGAGACCCCCAGGACCAGAAGCTGGCTCAGGGCGAGCAGACAGTTATCTCTGGAGTCTGTTTCTCTAAGTGCCTCTTCTCCGAGCTCTGTTTGTTCAGGTCTATCAGCCAGGTGAGCCACAGAGGGGAAACCGAGGGCAGGGGGGTGGGAGGGGGCCAGGGTGACAGAGAAGCATGAAGTCTGGGTTCTGGGGCCAATTCCCCCAACGGAAAGAAGGAACATGTTGTACGTACATGACCTCAACCAGGAAACCCAAAGTTTGTTGATCTTGAGTGCCTGCCGGAATTTTGGCCCCGATTCTGGGCTCCCTACCCAGGGTGTGCAGTATGCAGCCCGCAAACACTGGTTCTGGGGGTTTGCGGAGGAGGGAGACGAGGCTGGAGTGTGTGTGAGATCTGGGTAGATGTGGGTCCCTCTGCCTTCGAGGCCGGCCAGCGGGGTGGCTGGAAACTCCCCGGGGGCCCCACTTTCCGCCACTGCCTCTCTGTGCTCTGTTCAAGCATAGGGTTGTTTCTGTTTGTGTTTCATTTACTGAGCACCTGAACACTGGGCATGGTGCAGAGTGCGTTGTGTGCATTGTTTTAGTTAATCCGTGGAGAAATTCTGCAGCGGCTCAGCCCATTTTACAGAGGAAGGAATGAAGGGCTGGTGAGAATCAAGTGAGAATCAGGCGAGAATCAGCTACCCGGTGAGTAAAGGAGGCAGACATGCAAACCAGCTGTGAGATGAGTAAGACCCAGGCCTTGGCAGTCGTTCCTGGAAGAACATTCTTCCCAGATCACAGAATAGAAGACTGAGAAGTTCTCAGATGCATGGTCTTGACCGGAGTCCGCTCCAGCAGACTGTTAGGGAGCGTGACTCCAGGAAAACGGAGTGGAGCGGGAGGGATGGGCAGCTGATGTCACATGCGGTTGAGAGCGGGCTCCCCAGCCTAGCCCTGAGAAGCTCACGAACTCATCCTAGGGCACTCCCACATCCCACCCTCTCAGGTTGTGACTGTGGGGCCCCCAGGGAAGGTGTGTGGATGGACAGGAACACAGAGCTGGTCCCCGCAGAGGGATCCAGGTGGCTGGAGCAGGAGAGAGGTGAGGTCCAGAGAGTCTGATGTGCTGCAAATGAGTCAGTGCATCCAGTCTCTTTGCCACCCAGCCAGGGACACTGAGTCCTAGAGAGGGGATGGCTGAAGCAGGATCTGCCTGAGATCATCTGACTCCCCGACCACTGAGGTGATCACAGTGGTGGCTGCTGGGGCCTGGCCCTGTGCGTCTAGGTAGAGTCTGCGTGTGTTTGTGTGTGTATGTGTTGTGTGTATTGTGTGTGTGTGTGTGTGTGTGTGTGTGTGTGTGTATGAGAGAGAGAGAGAGAGAGGGGGAAAGTGTTTAGAGTGACACATAGGTGGCCAGGTAATGGAGCATGGACACAGCCCTTTCTAGAATGTTCTCAGGTATGTATGTCGCGGTATGAAGGAGGATGCCCCCCATTTTAGGGCTGGGATGTCCCAGCTCAGGGTTTCCAGGCCCCTGTCCTAGTCTTCGGAGGGACATCAGGTCAACCTCAGCCCAGCCAGTGTGGTAACCACAGTCACTCCCAGGAGGAGCAGTGATGCGCAACAGCGCGTGTCCTGTGCTGGGGAGCCATGCCCACTGGGTCCCAGACAGCCAAGGGGCCCAGGGAGAACAAGAATGATGAAAAACCGGGCTGCAGCATCCAAGAAAAACCACCCCAAAGCCCAGACCAAACTGCCTCCGAGCGTGCCAGCTGCACTTGCCAGAGTCATCATTACCCATTGTTCTTCTAGACAGTGTTCCCACTGCACTTTCGACCACGGTGCTCTGGGGAACAGCGAGGTGTGGGCTTATGCCGTGGACAGATATAGCTTAATGGGATCTGTTCCCTAACTGGTTCCACCCCCAGCCTCCCACAGCCGAGTCACAGAGACCGAGGCAGCTGCCAGGCTGGATCAGGGCGGAGAGCCGGCACCAGGCCTACCCCAACTCCAGTCCTTGAAAGCTGGCTGACCTTGGCCTTGGGTTCCTCAACTGCTCAAGAGGGTAATTATAGGTGGCCCATGCAGTCTCATTGTGTTGGCATGAAGGATACAAAAATTCCTGGAATTAGTACCGAGCAGGACTGAAATGCAAAGTGTTCCTGCTACTTCTCCAGCTGGGCTGGGGGGCTTCAGTCTCAGGGCGAGGAGGGTGGGCGTCCTAGTCAGTCAGATAGGCCTGGAGCTCCCACACTGGTCTCCCCCATACAAGGCATGCTGTCTCTCAACACCTCAGCTTCCACATCTGTAGAAAGGTGCCAGTGATAAGTTGGGATTGCTGGAGGATGCCCACGTCTCGCTCTCGGCACCGTGCTAAGGAGTGTGGGGATGGTGACAGTGATATAGAAACGGGCTCTGGTTGCTCTCTGAGGACCACCTGCAAGGCGGCTGGCCAGGCAAGTACCATGGACAGAACCGTGGCCGTATCTTCTCTGTGCTGAGAGGCCAATGTCAAGACATTCTTCCATGAAGCCCTCTAGAGTTCTTCCAGCCGCCACTGTGGACCCTCCTAGAGGCTTCTAGACCCAACATAATCTATTCCACTCTTTTAGTACTTGCTAATTAGACTCTAATTCTGTAGGTTTCATAAGCTTCGTGCTGCTTGGACTTTTCAGAAAGGGTGTGTGACATTGTAGGGCTTTGGAAGACGTTAAGTCTTGGAAAAATCCAGTTCCCTTGTGGGTTCTCAGCCTCTGATAGGAGTTGGAACTAAAATTGAGCCCACAGTCCAGTGGGGAGAGAGATGGGTGTTTATTTTCATTGCAGAGTCATCTATGTTAAAATAGCAATTTTTAATTACATGTCATTATTTGCTCAGCACATTCTTTACATCCGGTATTACACTAAGTGCTCTAAATGTGTTACATAATTGTTGTAAAACTCTCAAGAGGTAGGTGTTTTACCAACCTGATTTTATAGAAGCAGAATCTGGGGTCTAGGGACCTGCCCAAGGTCATGTGGCAAATAAATAGTGGAATTAGGATTTGAACCCAGGTGTGTCTGATCTCCGAGTTTAACCATGGCTTTGTGCTGCTTTGATAGAGAAAAGTTCTAGATGCAGTGGAATCCAGGAGGGTCATGATACCTAAATTGGCCAGAGAAGACAAGGAATGCTTCCTGAAAGAGGTGGTGCTTAAACTGAAATTTTTTATAAACTCAGCTTTTTTTTTTTTTTTTTGAGAGAGAGCGAGAGAGAGCGAGCACAAATGCATAATGGCAGGGGGCAGAGGGAGAGAGAAAGAATCTTAAGAGGCTCCGTGCCCAGCCTGGAGCCCGACGATGCGGGTCTCCATCTCACCACTCTGGATTGTGACCTGTGCCGAAATCAAGAGTAGGACGCTTAGCCAACTGAGCCACCCAGGCGCCCCCCACACCCAGCTTTTTAACGGACATTTTCAAACCGTCACAAAAGTAAAGAAATTATGAACTAGATCTTTGAGAAATGAGGCAGAGTGTAGGGAGCGCCTGGTGGAGCCCAGGGTTGTCCAGCCATGTGGAACCTCGGGGCACCCACAGCTAGAGGGTCTTGTCCAAGTGTAAAGTGGCCAGGCTGGGGAGGTGAGTGACTGACAAGATGATTGTTTCCTATCTTCGGATTTCCACCCCCTGACTGGGGCAAAAAGATGAAGGAGCTCACTGGTTTTGGATTTTTCCAGCAGCAGGTCAGTCAGTAACTACTTGGAGTTTGGCACAGTTGGGTTCAATCAAGTGTGAGTACTTAAATCTTTCAGTAATGATGGTTCTAGCCAATGAATGAGAATCTGAGTCATTACCATACAGTCTCAGTGCATGACAGAGCCAGGGGACTTCATGGGAGCTGGGACAGCCACACAGGGAGGAGGCAGGGGTGGGTGTGGCCCCAAAGTTTCCAGCCAGGGTCCCCAGGCAGTTGTTTTCCTTCCTGGCATGTTCACATAAAGCAGAGATTGTTGATTGGGTTTTAAAAATGTTTTATGGCTGGCTATAGTTTCTAACACTGGAGATGTCCCCATGTGTCATGTGAACAGCAGACTTCCTAAGGAGTGGGGGATGAAATTCCCTAGGATGTCCACAGCAATGAAAGCTGTCACGATGCCAGGGCACAGTCCACATCATCAAGGGTTGGACTTTGGACAGCTTTGCAGTGTGCAGACTAATTGTCCATTTATTCACCCATCGACTTACTTGCTCTACTCACTCACTCCGTATTTATGACCCGATCTTGTCTCTGGTCATTCTCCTGTTCTGACATCCAGGTATCACAGGCTAGGTGAAGAAAAAGCATGAATAACCAGGAAGGAAAGTTCTCTAACACTCCTTAATTTCCTTGTCAGCCTGTCTGTCTCAGGACAGGCTTTAAATACTGGTGAGCAAGGAAATGCCAAAGACAGGGCGTATCTGAACCACACTAGGACTTGTAAAATCCCTCATCGTCTACTTGTGGACAAGATGGAAAGAGAAATGTCAGGAGCATGGGTGTGGCCACTTTCTTGCTATATGTACTCGACAAGTTACTCAACGTCTATAGCCCTCCATTTTCCTCAGTGTAAGGGTAAAACCAATGTCTGCTATGCCCTAGATACATAACACCCGTGGGAGACTGAGGTAAGCATGTTACGCATATAATTTGATTTTGTCTCACAACAACTGCATGTGGTGAGTACAGCCAATTCTTTCCTTTCATAGGAGAGGAAACTGGGAACCTAGAGGGGTTAGTACTAATCCCTGGTCACAGGGCTGGTTGATGGTCTAACTGGGATTTGAACCTGGAAAGTCTGATTTCAGAGACTCTGTTCTTAGACACTGAACTCTACTTCCAGGTTATAGGGTTATTTTGAGGCCATAATAATCTTGTTGATGTAAAGCACACAGTGTGGTGCCTAGTAGATGCTCAGTATGTGTTAGCTGTGATCTTTGTTCACTTGATAATTGGATGGGATATAACTGAGTCATGGCCTCCCTCAGGCAAGCATGACTAATGGGTATCTCTGTAGGTAGGCCATACAGATGCTCTGTTCTCATTCCCTTCCTGCTCTTTATATTTCATGCTGGGATGAGATTGGCATCTGCACTCTTGTGGTGTGTGTCACACAGCTGGTTGGCACTAGGAATATAAAATGGATAATAGAATGTAAATTCAATGAGCTCCTCAACATACAGTAATTAAGAATAAAATCTAATGAGATTAAATTTAATAAGGATAAATATATGGTTCTGCCCTTATAGTTGGGTTCAATTTAATAAGCATTTATGTACCATTTTGTGTATAAAATATTTGGAGTGAAAAGTTGGATAAGAAGCAGTTCCTACTCTTAAAGACTTTTCTTCCCTCTAAAAAGTGACTGCCCAAATAAAAGATATGCCTTAGACGTATTCTTCCTCACACAGACCCTCCCTGCCCACTCTGGGACCAGCCTCCACGTCAGACTGGGTATTGATGGCTCAGTAGCAGCTCATGGGAAATACACTTATGAATTCTGGTGTTGTTTGTCTTTCTTCTGGGCTGCATAGAACATGGATCCCACATCACCCCCTCAGTGTGGGAAAAATTGGCCACCTTATGATGTTTTGTGGCCTCATGTTCAAATTGCCCCATGTGGGGTCTAATTCAGACTGACCCCTGAATCCTTTTGAACATGGTCCTTGTGATCTTTAGAACTAAAAAGAAAATGAAGAGACTGTGGAAAGGATTTGAGAGACAGTGATGGATAAGAAGACAAAGAAGATCCAATATATGTATGAGAGCAATGGCTGAGGAAAAAGACCAAAGCAATGGGACAGAATGAATATTAAAGTCTACTAAATGAAGGGGTGCCTGGGTGGCTCAGGCCATTGGGCATCTGATTCTTGATTTCAGCTCAGGTCATCACCTCAGGACCCTGGGACTGAGCTCTGCCACCTCAAGATCTGCACTTGGCATGGAGTCTGTTGAGATTCTCCCTCTCCCTCAGTCCCTCCCCCAACTCATGTGCGCACTCTCTCTCTAAATAAATAAATAATAACAAAGTCTTTAAAATATATTAAATTAAAATTAAATTGATTTTTTAAAAAGTTCCCTGAAATAAAAAGAACTTGAAACAAAATATCAAAGGCTGGCACTCTGTACCTAGGAAAATTGGAACAGAAGGGCAGTGATGAGACTTACAGTAAAATTAGTAGATTTTATCTTATTATTTTTAAAGATTTTATTCGTTTATTCATTTGAGAGAGAGAGAGTGTGAGCAGGGGGAGAGGGACAAGCAGACTCTGTGCAGAGTGCAGAGCCTGACACTAGGCTCGATCTCATGATCCTGAGATCACGACCTGAGCCACAATCAAGAGTCGGATGCTTAACTGATGGGACCGAACAGGAGCCCCTAAAATTAGCAAATTTTAAAGAAAAAGTCTTTTGGATATGTAGGAAATAAGGCCAGGTTAATCTAAGGCTGTACGATCCTGTATGGTAGTTGGCCAGCC
This sequence comes from Mellivora capensis, assembly GCA_004024625.1. Lineage (NCBI taxonomy): Eukaryota > Metazoa > Chordata > Mammalia > Carnivora > Mustelidae > Mellivora > Mellivora capensis. Next base: position 31,217 of record PISX010009931.1, on the reverse strand, counting down.
TCATGTACCTATTTAGATTAAAATAAAATAAAATAAAATTAAATTAAAATAAATCAATTCCTCTCATGCTCTAATTAGCAGCTATCACAACAGACAGCACAGATTCTAGAAAGCCTGCATCAGTGCAGAAAGTTCTGTTGGATGGCACTTCTCTAAAGAAAAGAAGTCAGGTTGGCCTCAGATATTTTGTCAGAAGCATTTCATGCCAGAAGACGTTAGATGAACATGTTTACGTCGAAGGAAATAATGTGTGAGCTAAGGATTTTCTTTCTTTCCAAAGTGACCTTGAACTATAAAGACTGTGAACTGTCAAGAACTTGTAAGGAGCCAGGCAGCACGACTCTCATGAGTCCTGCCTGAGAAGGCTGTTAAGGCCCGAGTTTCAGACAGAATCCCTGGAGACCAACCAGCACAAGGCCTAATGGAGACCCTACGTGATGACCTGTAGATTCAAGACTGAATCGTGGTTGGGCGGGAGGCGGCGCAGGACGTAAAGAAAGGCTACGTGCTCTAACGAAGTACGTAGGGCAACCACCCAAATGAGCCTTCACTTGTGCTTGCTCATGCCAGCTTGACTCACCAGCCCTTGCCATCGGACAGGGAGCCCATGGTGCAGAATTTCAAAGAGCTGAATGGGCAGAGGCGAGAAGGGTAATGTTCTGGCCTTGAGCAAAAGAGGCTCAGTGAGCTGAAGACCCAGACCTCAAGTCTTAGGGCTAGTCAACCATCCCCACTCTGTTCCAGCGCCCAGCCTTCTACATGTACTGGCTGCCTGTAGGACCACTTGGCTTATTTCCCAGGAGGCACTGGGGCAGGCCTAGCTTGCCTCTGCCGCTTCCCGCCCTTGGCAGAAGCTCTCGCCCCAAGGGGCAGCACGGCCTGACATGTGGACTTGGAGCTCGGGCATGCTCCCAGCAGACCTGAGAGTGCTCTCTTGGTGCTCCCCCCACCACCCCTAGAATCTCCTGATACATTCCCTGGCTTGGGATCGGCCCCTGTTCTGGCAGGTCCAACCTGGCAGTGGTATCTGGCAGGGATCAGCTCAGCCCGCCTTGAAGCTGGGAACAAAGAGACCAGCTTAGTCCAGGCTGTCACCTGCTTCTCAGAAGCCTCGGGCCTCATGGCAGGGGAAAGCCCCTGTGGCAGCTTCCCAGAAAACAGGTCTGGAGGGGGATTCAGACATGACCAGTCCATGTCCTAAGGGAAGAGATGCTTGTCCGAAGGGACAAGGAGACGTGCCATGGGGGATGGTTTTGGCAGAATAGGCCTCATCCATGTAGCTACCCCTTCTGCCCCTTCAAATTTACTGAGTGTGTACTAGGAGCCAGGCCCAGTGCCTGCCCTGGGAATATGCTAGTTACAAAGGGAGCGATGTCTCCGCCTTTATGGAACTTAGAGTCAAGTGCGGGATACAGATCATAGCTGAGCAGGGAAGTGAGACAGGCATGAATGAACTTCATACCCTCGATCCCGGGTGTGCAAGAAAATGTAACTTTAATTTTCTATAATTTACCTTAATTCCTATTCTGAGACTGCACTGCATTGGGAGAGCAAATGTGCAGTGATCACGGTTCGCTAGGGGTTCCCTTTTTTCCTCCCCCATGGGTTATGTCTAGGTTCTGGGAGGCCTATGTGGTTCCATGGATCATTTATGTGGCAGGGTCCCTGGGTCCAGCCTCCTGCCCAGCAGGCCCAGCTGCCCTCCCAGGGCTCGGTTCAGAGTCCCCTCCTTGGGCTCTATGCCTCCTCAAGCTCTCAGAGACCCGCCCTGGACCTGTTCTTCACCAGGCCTTGGTGAATATCCTAGAAAAATATAACACCCCCCCGCCAGCAAACGAATCCATACCTAGAAATCACGTCAGAGCCGTGAAGGGGAGGAGGAGGCCACTCCAGTAGGACGAGGAGCTTGTTTTGGATGGGGAGGAACCAGGATGGTCGCTTTGAAGAGGTGACATTTGAGCCGAGACTGAAAAAGGTCCAGGAATGAGCTGGAAGGATCAGGCAGGCAGAGGAAACAAGAGCCTGGTGAGGAGGGCTTGGGGGCGGAATGAGTACTGAGTCCGCAGCGGTCCTGTGGCGGCTGGTGTGAAGGGAGCCCAGCCAACTGCCTTCTAGGGGAGTCCACTGGGGCCTGTCCAGCCAGCGTCTGTCCGGGCGTCTGTTTGTCCCCCGAGGGAAGCTCTGACTCCCGGGGAGCAGGCGTGTGCTCGGTGGCCGTCCTGTGGCCGCGCCTGTCATAGGCGTGCTAGACGTTTGGAGGGCAGTTAACAGCGTGCACATAGTTTCAAGCCACCTGCTGGCCCGTGTCCTTCCAGACGCTGGCGCGGGCTCCTGACCGGCTCCCTAGGGAAAAAATACCCGGATTCCCAGCCTGCACCTGAGTGTCGCCTGTGAGGTTGGCCCTGCTTGTCTTCTTCCAGCACGCCAAACCCCCCCACCTGGGCCTTTCCCTCCCTGACCCCAACCCCCCGTCTCCCTTGTCTCCCTCCGCTTCATTGCTCTTAGGGAGACGGAAACATTAGCAACAGCAAGGACTTTCAAACTAGGGCAGGAGGGACTCTGTTTGTTAAGCCTCCCCAGGACACTGGTGTTTTAAAAAGATAACTTATGTCAAAGTTCTCAATAGGACGGTGGAATCTGGGGCATTTGATGAGACAGAAGCCCTCTTGAGCCCTTTACTCTGTGTCCTGCTGGCTACGTAGGCTCTTATCCCCACTTTCAGATAAGGAAACGGGGGTTCAGAGAGGTTAAGGGATTCTTCCCTGTCAGCACAGTCAGGGTTCTGTCAGGCCCCGAACCCCTTCCCCCACCACCTCACCCTTCTTGCTGCCTTGCTGTGTGCCCTGGTGCCCCGGAAGGTCCAGATCTGGGAAGGGTGTGACAGCAGGGCTCCACGCTGATCTCGGGACAGTCTCTCTGTGGTTTTCTGGGCTGGGCTCCATCCATCCCTGGCCCTTCACCTCCCAGAGCAGGGGTCAGGAGTGTCTGCGGGAAGTGTCTGAGTACTAAGTGTGATGCATTCGGACAGCTCCCCAGGTGTTCAGTGACAGGCAGGTGGAACCTGCAGGGAGACGAGGCCCTTAGCCAAGGCACTTGGACCACCGCAAAATGGAAAAGGGCTCAAGTCTGGTTTTCACGATGCATGAATGGGCAGGGTTGGGGGAGCAGTTGAACAACCTTGGGGGTTGGGGTGCTAGGCAGCACCTGGGCAGAGTCTGCCTGACCCTGGGGCTGGAGGGTGGTGGCTCCCCCTCCTTCTTACTCTCTCTGTGCCCTTGGGACTCACTTCTGTCTCCATTGTGGAGGGCAAAGCTGGAAGTGGCTAAATCCTGTCTTGGTTCCAGCGTGCTTTTGCAGACACGATTTTTTTTTTAAATTTCAAGTTTTTATTTAAATTAATAGTAGTCTCAGGGGTAGGATTTAGTGATTCATCACACACACATAACACCCTGAGCTCATCACTGTTGTAGACGTGATTAAAGAAACTGAACTTGAAGCCCAGGGCACGGTCCCACTCAGGTCTGGAGCCTGGAAGACTCCAATTCTGTTAAGTAGGGGATACCTCCATTAAGAACAACAACAAAGGGGGTGGGAGGGATGGGGTGGCTGGTTGATGGACATTGGGGAGGGTATGTGCTGTGGTGAGCGCTATGAATTATGTAAGACTGGTGAATCACAGACCTGTACCCCTAAAACAAATAATACATTATATGTTAAAAAAAAAAAAAAAGGACACCAACAAAAGGTCAAAGACCATGATAGCAGCTGGGCTTCTTATTCACATGGTTTGATAGACTATGTAATGAAATTAAAAAGCATGCCATTTGATTTTTAAAACATGAATTTATACCTAGTCACCAAAATAGCATTCAACTACTTTAACTGGGAAAATTGGCACCAAGTAAATGTGTGTGTTGTTATTTTGTCGGAATGGAGGCGATCTTTGGAGTGACTGTGGATTCCCAGGCCCTTTGCAATTACTCTGAGCTACTATTCTGCAAGGAGAGCCTTCCCCTGTGCTACAGGGGTGTCCGCCAACACCACCTCACTGCCAGGGCCAAGGCCAACAGGCCAGGAGTCTTAGATTTGAAAGTTCCAGTGACTGACACCCTCCACGGAGCTCCATGTGACCTCAGGCAAGGGACTTGACTCCTGTGTGCTGCAGACCTCCCCTTCTTACCTATGCCTCATGGTGCAGGGACAGAATGAGATGTTGTCCATGACACATGGTCTGGGAAGACCCAGGCTTGTGGCCTCAGCAGCTCCTCCTCTTTTACAGTTGTGGGTGGGAACATATACCTTTTACCCCTGATCATTATTAAACCTTCAGGCTTGGAAGGGAAGGGAGAAAAGCAAAGGCTACTTCAAGGACAGTTGATGGCTACAATACTTCTGCCTCAGCTTTCCCAGAACTTGATCAGGGAGAAAGTCCCCCAGGGACTCTCCCTTTCCTGAAACCAGGGACTGCTTGGTTTTCCCTTCTACCTTACAAAGGGCTGGATCAGGTCCCAGGGGCAGAGGTAGATTAGACACATGAGTTACTCAGAGCCACTGGAAATTGATGGAAGCAGAGGATGGAGAAAGAGACCCACAGGCCAACCTCTGCCATTTAGTTCCCCATTCATTTCCTTACCCAGCTACCCAGTGAGTCTTCCCTACTGTTTGCTCTGGGCTGAGTACGAGCTAGGTGTGTGGGCCACAGCGTGTTTGAGGACCTGCTCCTGTTGTCATGGAGTTCCCTCTCTGGTTGGAGATCAAGACAAACTCACAAAAAGGAATTCTATGGTTTGTGGATAGTCCACCGTTTCCAATCCTTCTTGACTCATGGAGGAGAAGGAAGAGTACGTAAACATATCCATGAATATATGGACCATTGATTTCTGACCAAGATGCAAGGCAATTTAGTGCAGAAAGGATAGTTTTTCCTTCAAGTGGTGCTACAACAATTAGATATCAATAGGTGAAAAAATAGAGTTTGATTCATACCTCTCACTATGCAAAAAATTTCACTCAGGATGAGTCATATTCCTAAACCAAATTTGAAATGAACGTAAGATGTATCACAAACTCAAAGGCAAAATTGTTAAAACTGTAAAACTTCTAGAAGAAATCCTAAAAGAAAGTCTTTGTGACCTTGGGTTAAATGAAGGTGTCTTTGATATGACACCAGAAGTATGATCCATGTCAAAAAAAACCCTACCAAATTAATATATTGGAGTTCACCAGAACTAAAAACTTCTACTCTCAGGGCGCCGGGGTGGCTCAGTTGTTAAGCATCTGCCTTAGGTTCAGGTCATGATCCCAGGGTCCTGGGATCGAGCACCACATTGGGCTCCCTGCTCCATGGGAAGCCTGCTTCTCCCTCTCCCACTCTCCCTGCTTGTGTTCCCTCTCTTACTATGTCGCTCTCTGTCAAATAAATAAAATCTTAAAAAAAAAGTTCTACTCTCTGTAAGACACTTTCAGAGAATGAAAAGACAAGCCATAGACAGGGAGAGAAAAATCTTGGCAAAAACATATATTTAAGGGGTGCCTGGGTGGCTCAGTGGGTTAAGCCTCTGCCTTCAGCTCAGGTCATGATCCCAGGGTCCTGGGATCGAGACCTGCATCGGGATCTCTGCTCAGCAGGCAACCTGCTTCCGCCTCTCTCTCTCTCTGCCTGCCTCATTGCCTACTTGTGATCTCTGTCTGTCAAATAAATAAATAAAATCTTAAGAAAAAGTTATTATTAAAAAAACAAAAAGCAAAAACATATTTAAATATGTATATATAAAGTACTATCTATATATTGAAATTTATATAACTATATTAAGAAACTCTATAATCAGAAAACAAACAACCCAATTACAAAAGATAGACCCGGGGCGCCTGGGTGGCTCAATGGACTAAAGCCTCTGCCTTTGGCTCAGGTCATGATCCCAGGGTCCTGGGATCGAGCCCCGCATCCAGCTCTCTCCTTAGCGGGGAACCTGCTTCTCCCTCTCTCTCTGCCTGCCTCTCTACCTACTTGTGATCTCTGTCTGTCAAATAAATAAATAAAATCTTAAAAAAAAAAGATAGACCCAAGATTTGAATAGACACTTCACCAAAAAAGACATATGAATGGCAAATAATCAAGTGAAAAAATGCTCAACATCACTGGCCAGTAGGGGAATACAAATGAAAACCAGAATGAGTTACTACTGGTTACTTATTAGAATGGCTAAACTTTATAAAGACTGACCATATAATTAATGAAGACAAAGGAGGCAAGAATATATGATGGGAAAAAGACAGTCTATTGTCTGCAATGGTGCTGAGAAAACCGGACAGCTACATGCAAAAGAATGAAACTGGACCGCTTTCTCACACCATACCCAGAAATAAACTTACAATGGATTAAAGACCTAAATGTGAGACCTGAAACAATAAAAATCCTCGAAGAAAACATAGACAGTAATCCTTTTGACATTAGCCATAGAGACATTTTTCTAGATATCTCTCCTCAGGCAAGGGAATCAAAAGCAAAAAGAAATTATGGGGACTACCCCCAAACCCCCACTTTTGCACAGCAAAGTAAATTATCAACAAAATGAAAAGGCAATCAACTGACTGAGTGGGAGAAGATATTTGCAAATGATTTATCTGATAAAGGACCAATATCCAAGATATATAAAGAACTTAGACAATCCAACACTGAGCACCCCCCCCCAAATCCACTGCCTTTAGATAAAGTATACTCTCCTCATTGTACATTTGAGGGCCTCCATGATTTGGCTCCACTTTCCAGAAATCACTTGTTTGAGAAAACTGACAAGACCTATTTATAGTTCAGGACTGAAGAACAAAAAATGTTGACCTATAGTTCAGGGCAGAAGTTTTGGGAGGTAAATAACCCTGGTTGGAGATAACCCACCAGAGATATCTTTCTATGTAGCTCAGAGTGTGAACAGAAATCAAGGCTAAGGGTGAATAGGAAGCAGATCAGACAGGAAAAAGTGGGAATATTCTCTCTCCAGTAATTTGCTCAGCTGAGGAATCATTTATATAAATATCAGTTACATATTTATATTATTTTCATTATGGTGATCAGAAAGTGAGTCTTGAAGAATTGTAATTGTGGACTATCCCCAAACCATAGAATGTCTTTTTTCTATTCTAATTATGAGTTGGGGGAGGAAAACAATCCAGAAAGACAAGCTCCTTTTTGGAAGAATTTAGAAGCGATTGAAAAAAAAGATCTTTGAGCTAAGTGGGGATTTTCTTTTTTTTTTTTTTTAATTTTTTAAAAAAGATTTTATTTATTTATTTATTTGACAGAGAGATCACAAGTAGACAGAGAGGCAGGCAGAGAGAGAGGGAGAAGCAGGCTCCCCGCTGAGCAGAGAGCCCGATGTGGGGCTTGATCCCAGGACCCTGAGATCATGACCTGAGCTGAAGGCAGAGGCTTTAACCCACTGAGCCACCCAGGCACCCCTAAGTGGGGATTTTCAAGTGATGTCTCATGTCAGCAAAATGCTGCCATTAAGACCCCAAAAGAACCAAAAAGCTACAACGGAAACAGACAGCAGCCGGCCACAGTCAACAGTGGACAGGTTCAAAGCAAGAATGAATGAAGAAATATACAGTTTGGACGGCTTTTTTTTTTAAACATTAAAGAAAGATACATACAACATGCATAAGTACTGAAATTGATAAAAGTTTAGATGGATTGAATGGTGTTAGTGTATCAATGCTACATTTCTTTAAGACTTGCTCTATAATCTTTTTCTTGTTCACATCAATTCCTTAATATTTATATCATTTTTTAAAAGATTATTTATTTATTTATTTGACAGAGATCACAAGTAGGCGGGGGGTGGGGGAAGCAGGCTCCCCACCGGGCAGGGAGCCCGATGTGGGGCTCGATCCCAGGACCCTGAGATCATGACCTGAGCTGAAGGCACAGGCTTTAACCCACTGAGCCACCCAGATGCCCAATATTTATATCACTTTTTGAAAGAGTTGCTTTTTATTAAAAAACAAGCTAGATATTAGATATTTACATTGTCTCCACTGGGTTATAGGTTTCCAGGAAAAGCAATTCTGGCCAGAATATGTGCCAGAAAGATAGTTATATTCTCATAGTACCATGTTCGAGCCTTTAGTGTAGAGATTAGTAAACTGTAGCCTGTGGGCCCACTCGAGCACATGGTCTGCCTTTGTATGTCCCACAAACGAAAATAGTTATTAGGCTTTGAAATGAGAGTTTAAGGGGCACTTGGGTGGCTCAGTCAGTGAAACATCATGACTCTAGGTCGTGATCTCAGGGTTGTGAGACTGAGCTTTGTGCTGGGCTCGGCACTCAGCGTGGAGTCTGCTCAAAGTGTCTCTCTCCTTCTTCCCCCTCTCCCTCTGCACATTCTCTCTCTCTCTCAAATAAGTAAATAAATCTTTAAAAAATAAAATGAATGTTTAAAAAAAGAAGAGGAAGAAAAAGAGGTGGAGGAGGTAGAAGAATATGTGACAGAGACTGTATCAGTTTACGAACATGAAATGTTACTGCTATGGTGTGTGCAGAAATTGCAAACACCTAGCATACTCACTACTTACCTATTTTTGGTCCATTGCAGACATGGCTAATCAATTACTGTGCTTTTTTTTTTTTTCTTTCCCCCAGCTAGGCCTGGATTAGGATCTGTTTCCAGGCAGACATTCCAAATCAATGGGCACTGACATGCGGGATAAAACATAAAACCTACTTGCCATCCCTGGACTTGTGGTTATGCCTGAATTATTCAACCTTAGGGCCAAATGACATAGACTCCAGGGACTATGGGGATTTAAATTCAGATTAACTGTGTAGTCAGAATGATGATACCCAGGAACCTTACAGCTCACCTAAGAAAAGTGAAGGGTAAAAATGGTATTACTGTGATCATAAAGACAAAGAAGTCTTATTTACATAATGATCCTGTCCCCACTCTTTAATCCATGATTAGCTGAGATCTATCCTCCATTAGAGTTTACCTTTAGCTTGAAGAAGTCCTTTTAACATGCACCCGTGTCCCTGCTTGGCCTTGAGCTGTGAGATTAGAATGTTGCTTTGGCATAAGAAATTTTAAGCATCTTAAATATGGAATGTGAAAAAAACAAGGATAATATAACCTGAGGGTTGGTGGTGGTGGTGGTGGGGGTAATAATAACTCAAGAATATAGCTTATGTGAAGTTAGTAGTTGTATACAAGATGCACTTCAGCTACTACCCTCTTACCTGGGAAATATAATCATCCATCTGTACACACACACATACACCCACACGCACTTCTCATGGTGTCTAAAATATTTACATTGGAGGACTTTATTTTTTTATTCATTCATTCATTCATTCATTCATTTTAAAGTAACCTCTCTGCCCAGCAAGGGGCTTAAACTCACGACCCTGAAATCAAGAGTCTCATGCTCTTTGGACTGAACCAGGCAAGTGCCCCTGGAAGACTTTTATTTATGTTGGAATTCTCTGCCTATGGTAATAATAGCTGGTGTAGATTAAATAGAAATTATGTGCCAGAAACCTCACATACCATTTCTATTCCTTCAGTAATTCCATTAAGTTAGCTTCTATTATTCCCGTTTTATAGAGGGAGTAAGGGAGGTTGAGTTGAGAATATAATCAAAGTCACATTAGCTGGTAAGTGCCCTCATGGGCTTTTATACCACAGCCAGCCGAGGCCAGAGCAAACTCTCTCTCTCCTTCACACTGGCGCCCACTGAGACAAGGGACGAGGGCACTGAGGGGCACCTGAGCAGACTCTAAGGTCTACTATGAAGACTGCCCATCTGGGGTTCAGAGGCTAAGCTGGCGAGATGCTCATGAAAGGCATCACTGCTTCTCAGCACTGGACAGTCTGAAGACCTCTACTGACTGAAGGCTGACTTGGGCAAGGATGTGGCTGAGGCTGCTAAAGGGAATCGTTTCATTGGTCCATTTTCTTCAAACTTCAATTACACCATCATATTTTTCTGCATACCCTCCCCACTTCAACAGGATGATGGTTTTTGGATCTGCACAGTGTCATCGACAAATAGGAGATGGTGGATTTTGAGATGAAAACTAGTGTGTGTCACAGAGCCACCACTCATGTGGATTTGAGATTTGTTGTCTCCCAGACAACTCAGGATTCTGAAAGACTGAGGTGTTCAGGTGCAGGTACCATTTTCTTTCTTTTCTTTTTTTTCTAAACAAACTGCAAACAAATCCTTTCTGTCTTTGCCTCCTACCATCAGTGTCTCTAAAGACCAGTGAAACAAGGAATGTATCAAAGTGCAAGTTGAGAAAAGGGAGTGGAAAACAATTATGCAGAATGTCTAGGACAAGAAAAGCAAGATGTTGTCTTGCCCATGAAATATAGTTCCTCTTAGGCATGTCCTCTTATTCCTCCCACTCAGTACAGCTAAATATCTTGGGCATTATACATGAAACAAACCTAAGAAGATTCCGAAAGGTGGAAAAAAGAAGGTATACTGGCCAGGGACCCTGGGACCCAAGGAATGACAGTCATGAGTTCCCAGGTTTGTTGTTTGTTTGTTTGCCTAATATACCCTGGCCTGGATGCTGGCCACCCAAAATGCTTAGAAGCACAGACAAAGAAGACCTGAATAAAAGCCTGTTCTTTCTAGCTTGAGGACCAGGAAAGGGGCAGTCTAGCAACAGAGAAAATTTAAAAAAAATTTATTTATTTATTGGAGAGAGACAGAGATAGCAAGAAAGAACACGTGCAGGGAGGAGAGAGAGAAGCAGAGTTCGATCCCAAGACCCTGGGATCATGACCTGAGCCGAAGGCAGAGGCTTATTCGACTGAGCCACCCAGGCGAAAAACTTTTAGACAACAGCCATCCAACTCAGTCAAATATCAGAGAAAAAATGAGAAAAATTATGTCCCCTTCCCCCCCATCTCCTTCAGCAAAGACCATGCCAACCATATGGGGAGCAGTAATGATTTGCCCCTCCCTTCCCAGTCAGGGTGGTGTCAGAAGAGGCTTCCTATGCATTTAGCAGTAACATGGTTCCCCTCCTTTCTAGGGTACCCATGGAATTTGGACTTCTGCCCCACCTGGCAGTAATGGGGTGATACACTTCCCCGACCCTTTTCTTCACTGGAGCAGTGTCAGAGGAAGTCAGCTAAAACAGAAAATATAAATAAGAACCAGTCTCATTGCAAATGTGTCAAATGCTAAGAGTACAATAAAACATCACTTATTATTCCAAAATCCAGGAAGATCTCAGCTCAAATGAAAAAGAGATGATCAACAGCTAACAAAATTGAGATGACAGACATGTTGGAATTATTTGAAGAGGGATTTAAAAACAGCCATCATAAAAATACTTCAACAAGCAATTATAAACACACTTACAAGAAATTAAAAAATAAGTTCTCAGCAAAGAAAAAAAAGGCCTCAGCAAAGAAATAGAAGAGCTAAAGAACAACCAAATAGGAATTTTAAAAGTGGAAAAAAAAAACCTGAACTAAAAAACTCACGGGATTAGTTTAACAGCAAAATGGAAAGAACAGAGGAAAGAACCAGTGAACTTGAAGATGGAGCAACAGAAATCACTCAATCTGAGTAACCAAGAGAAATTAAACTGAAAAAAAGGAAAAGAAAAAACAAAGCCTTGGGGACCTGTAAATCAATCAATCAATCGATCTATCTATCTAAAACTTTTTATGAGATTGTGGTCCCCAAGAAGAGGAAAAACAGGTGGAGCTGACAAAATATCAGAATAAATAGCAGCTGAAATTCCACTGAATTTGGCAAAATACATAAATCTCCAGATTCAAGCCGCTTAGTGAAACCAAGCGGATAAAACCAAAGAAGCCCATGCTAAGGCATGTGATTAAACTCCAGAAAACTAAAGGCAAAAAAAAAAAAAAAAGTCTTAAAAGCAATGAGAGGGAAACAACACTATATTTATAAATAAAAAATTCAAGTAACAGTGAATTTCTCATCAAAAACCATGGAGTATGTAAAATTTACTTTAATAATAAAAAGAAAAAAAGAACAGAGGTCTGAAGGATGTGATATAAAAATTTTCAAGTGCTAAAAGAATAGAACTGTCGACTTAGAACTCTACTTCCAGTGCAGAGTGCCTGGGTGGTTGCATCAGCTGGGCAACAGCCTTTGGCTGGGGTCATGATCCCAAGGTCCTGGGATAGAGCCCTGTGTTGGGCTCCCTGCTCAGCAGAGAGTCTGGTTCTCTCTCTCTCTCTCTGCACCCTCCTGCCCTGCTCATGCTTGCACACACACTCTCTCTCAAATAGATTGGTAAAATCTTAAAAACAAAAAAAAGAATTCTGACTATATCCTTCAGATGTGAAGAGAAAAATTGAGATGTTCTTGGATGAAGGAAAACTGATAATTTGTCATCTACAGATCTATACTAAAAGAATGGCCAAAGAAAGTCTTGAAATGGAGAGGAAATGATAAAATACAGAACCTTGGCATATCAGGAAGGAAGGAAGAACAGAAAGAGCAAATATACAGGTCTTTTACTGTACATTGCTCACCAGGACAAAGTATTTTAAAGCAAATGAAAGGAAGAATTTCTGGATGAGGTGCGGAAGGCAAAAAAAATTTGTCACCTATGAAAAAGAAATGAACCACTTGAGACAAGATCAATGTATACAATAAATATAATAATACACCCAGGGGCACCTGGGTGGCTCAGTGGGTTAAAGCCTCTGCTTTCGGCTCAGGTCATGATCTCAGGGTCCTGGGATTGAGCCCCGCATTGGGCTCTATGCTCAGCAGGGAGACTACATCCCCCTCTCTATCTGCCTGTCTCTTTGCCTACTTTTGATCTCTGCCTGTCAAAATAAATAAATAAAATATAAAAAAAAATAATACACCCAAAGGGATGACAGAGATACCATACCTAATGACTACAAGGAAGGGCAAAACAATATAAGTAAAATAAAATAAAATAAAATAAAATAAAATAAAATAAAGCAAAACAAAACAAAATAAATAGAAAATGATGCAGTATTCCCAGTAGCTGCCCATCCAATGTAGCTATAAACTGAATGTCATCAAAAAAATGGGCAGATGAAAATTCTATGACGTCTAAGCCACCAGTGAGGCTTACAGAGATATAGCTTAATTGTAGGTTTTTAAAAAATCTTCTAAAAGCAATTAGAGTACAGATGAGCCTGTGAATGAAATAGAAACTGATCTCATTTTCTAAGACAAGTGGGAAGGTACACATCGTTTAGAAGGCCAGATAAAAGCATTTGTATACTGCAAACCTCCACTGTCTAGTATGAAGGGAGAATATAATAAGACAATTCATGAATCTGAATGCTTATTGCATCTCTTTTAGCTAATAGCTTTCCTGAAACATTCAATACTTCCACCATAATACGTACCTAAGTATACATTTAAAAAAAGTCAAAATTCAAAAACATGAAATATGGATCAACTTCAAGCATGACACCGTGAAGAGCTCTGTCGACCCGCTCCCAAGTGAAACAGGTGACAACTACCCAAAGAAACCCCAAATACAACACAACATTGAAAGCCTCAGAAAATGGTTTGCAGGGTAAACAACAAATAATGGAAACATCTCTGAAAACTCCATAACGGTTATGAAGGTTGGTGAAAACTCTATCATAAGAAATTGAGAATCTGTGGCGTTTGAACCAAGACTGCTCCCTCCCTCTCCCACCCTGGCTCCGTGGGATGGAGACTCCTCTTGAGATTGCTGCAGACAAGAACACAGGGCTCCCTCTTCACTGCCTCCAGCCAGAGGGTCTTCTTGCTGGGAGGAGCAGGACTTCAGAATTTCTCATCCTGTCCCCAGCTCCTTGTTGCTGAAGCTAAGTCCTCAGTGACTCTGGTGGAGAGGTTGGGGCCGCCTTCCCCCCTGCTCATGGAATGGTGTGCCAAGAATACTGGGTCTCTGGTCACTCATGCCCCAGCTTGTGAGGTGGACATTCCACACCAGGAGAGGCAAGCTGAGGGGACCCCAGGTTGTTTCCCCACCATCACCCACAGGATGTTCAGCTGCTACAGCAGGAGTGTCACAGAGGGAGAAGCTTGCCATTATCCCTCCCCACAGCTCCAGAGCCCTAGCTCAGATTTTGCCTGGTGGTAGAAACAGGCCATAAAACAAATAGTACCTTATCTCTTTCCAGAAAAACTTAACCTCATTTGCAACAGGGCATGAAAAAGTTTGAGCCTAATAATACTTTCAAGAACAGTGGGAAGCCTGGGTAGCTCAGTTGTTAAGTGTCTGCCTTCAGCTCAGGTTATGATCTCGGGGTCCTGGGATCGAGCCCCATGTTGGGCTCCCTGATTGGTGGGGAGCCTGCTTCTCCCTCTCCCACTCCCACTGCTTGAGTTCCCTCTCTTGCTGTGTCTCTATCAAATAAATAAATAAAATATTAAAAAAATAAACTGTAGGCTGGTTATTTGTGCGACAGAAGCAGGGAGTAAGAGGAGTCCTTCTGACATCAGAACAAAAATCAGACATTGACATTGGACACTGTTCCTTCAAAAGTGCAGGAGTTTGATTGGACTAACCTGTAGAGCAATTTATGCTTCCAAGGTATTGTTGAAAACAGTTGAGCAATGAATGGAGCCTAAAAGCTGGGTATGGTCATGGAAAGAGAGGAAGAAACCCATGCCCAAACCACTGTCATCCCAGGATACTGTGGGCATAACCAAAGTTGAACCTCCCTGAGGGACAGCACTACAGGCTGCACACTGTGGGAGTGAAATAAACTTCCCTCAAATAATCCAGTCAATCATTAAACAAATAAACAAGTAAATAACAATAACAAGCCCAAAGAGGAGGGAGGGGGCAGAGTGGTACCCCAAATTGCTGTCGTATGTTATCTCAAATGTCCAGTTTCTGGGGTGCCTGGGTGGCTCAGTCAGTTAAGCATCCATCTCTTGGTTTTGGCTTTGGTCATGATCTCAGAGTTGTGAAATCGAGCCCTGTGTCAGGCTCTGAGCTCAACACAGAGTCTGATCGAGAATCTCTCTCTATCCCTCTCCCTCTGCGCCCCCCCACGCCATTTGCATTCTCTCTCTCTTAAATAAATCAATAAATCTTAAAAAAAAATAAAATGTCCAGTTTCCAACAAAAAAATTGCAAAGCATGAAAAATAAAGTATGGCCCATATACTGGAAAATAAGCAGGGTACAGAAGCTGCTTGTGAGAGAGACCAGATGTCAGATTTATTTGAAAAAGACTTTAAAGTAGTCATTATAAACATGTTCATAGAACTAAAGGAAACCATGATGAAGGAAGGAAAGGAAGGTATGATGGCACCTTTGCGTCAAATAGAGAATATTGATAGAGATAAAATTATAAAAAGGAACAAAATAGAAATTATGGAACAGAAAGTACAATAACAAATTAAAAATTCATTACAGGGCTCAACAGTAGATTTGAACTGGCAAAAGAAAGTATATGCAAATGTGGAACTCTACCAATAGAGATGATGCAAGTGGAAGAACAGAGGAAAAAGATTAAAGAAAGGTAAAGAGAGCCTCATGGAAACATGAGACACCAACATACATGTAGTGGAAATACCAGAAGTAGAGGTGAGAGAGAAATGAACAGAAAAAACATTTGAAGAAATAGTGCCCGAAAAATTCCCCAGATTTATTGAAGAACAGGAACCTACACATCCAGGGAGCCCAAAAAACATCACACAGTATAAAGGTGAAGAGATATATAAACAGACAAATCACAGAAAAATGTTGAAAGCCAACACAATGAGAAAATCTTGAAAGCAGCAAGAGAAAAAAGGGCTCGTCGTTTATAAGACAAACCCCAGGAATACTAATTGCTGACTCCTCAGCAGAAAAAATGAAGGGCAAAAGGCTTTTTGGGGTAACATTAAAAATGCTCAAAGAGAAAACTGTCAACCAAGAATCTTATTTCCACAAAGTCTATTTTTCAAAATTAAAATCAAAATAAAGATTTTTCGGGGCACCTGGGTGGCTGGGTGGGTTAAAGCCTCTGCCTTCGGCTCAGGTCATGATCTCAGGGTCCTGGGATGGAGCCCTGCATCAGGCTTTCTGCTCAGCGGGGAGCCTGCTTCCTCCTCTCTCTCTGCCTTCCTCTCTGCCTCTTGTGATCTCTCTGTCTGTCAAATAAATAAATAAAATCTTTGAAAAAAAAAAAGATTTTTCAAGATAAGCAAAAATTGAGGGAACTTGTTGCCACCAGACCCTCCTTGCAAGAAATACTTGAGTAAAGGAGTTCTTGAGTTTGAAGGCAAGTGACCCCAGATGATAATTTGAATCTACATGTGACAAAAAGAACACTGGTAAATATAATTATACAATTTAAAAAGATGCTGAAAATGCATAACTTCTTTCTTTTTGTAATGGCTTTAAAGAGCAAATGTATTAAATGATATGCACAGAATGTATCGTTGGGTCTATAACATATAGAAATGTGATGTTTTTACCAAAATAGCATAAAGGAAGTGGGTTGGATCATCTGAAAACATCTGAGAAGCTGCACTGGTCGAAGGAAATGATACAGATGGTAAGCTAATAAGAATGCGTCATTCGCTTAGTAACATAATACATACAATATGTATAACAATAATACCACAAAAAGGCAGAAGGAAAATAGAGCTATAATGAAGTAATATTTCTGCATATCATTGGAATAATCTAGTATAAATAGGTAATTGATTAGGATAGTTAAGATATACATGGCAAACTGCAGGACAACCACTTTTAAATGATTGATTTATTTATTTTGGGCAGTGGAGGAACAGAGGAAGAGAGAGTCTCAAGCAGACTCCATGCTGAGTGCAGAGTCTGATGCTGGACTTGATCTCATGACTCTGAGATCATGACCTCAGAGATCAGATGCTCAGTTGACTGAGCCACTCAGGTGCCCCCAGAACAACCACTTAAAAAAAAAACAACTCTCAAAAATAGTGAAAATAAAACATGAAAGATAAAATAAAATGGTGGGTTAAACAATACTCAATGTAAAAGAAAGCAGTAAAGGAGGAAGAGAAGACATGGTAAGAGATATAGAAAACAAGAAGTGACAGTGGCCGACGTCAATCCAGCTATCTCAATAATACAGTAAATGGGAATGATTAAATGATTCCATAAAAAGCCGAGATTGTCAGAGTGGATTGAAAAGAATGATCCACCTATATACTGTCTACAGGAGACACAGGCTATAGTCAAAGGTAGAGATAAATGTAAAGTGAAAGGATTGAAAAACGTATCGTGCAAATAGCATCCATAAGAGAGCTAAAGTGTCTCTATTGTTATCCGAGAAAATTGGCTTTAAAACAACAAGAAAATGTTACTAGAGAGGAAAAGGGACACTTTCAATGATAAAAGAGTCAAATCATCAGGAAGATATAACAATTGTAAACACCATGATAAAAGCATTCCCTGGACTCTAAATAGAAGGGAATTTTATCAACCTCATAAAGGGCATCTACAAAACAACCTAGAGTTGACATCATACTTAATGGTGAAAGAGTGGATGCTTTGCCTCGAAGACCAGAAACAAGACAAAGATGTTTGCTGTCACTACTTCTATTCAACATAGTTCTGGAGGTTTTAGCCAGGACAATTTAGTAAGAAAACAAAATAAGAGGCATCCAGATTGGAAAGGAAGAAGTAAAATTATATTTGCAGATGACATCATCTTGTATACAGAAGATTCTAAAGAATCCCTGAAAAACCTATTAGAACTAATAAATGAGTTCTACAAAGTTGCAGGATAACAGATCAATGTACAAAAATCAATTGTATCTCTCTATACATTTACAAAAAAAAAATCTGAAAGTAAAATTAAGAAATTAACCCTGGGGTGGCTGTGTTGGTTAAGCGTCTGCCTTTGGCTCAGGTCATGATCTCAGTGTCCTGGGATGGAGCCCCTTGTTTGGGCGCCCTGCTCAGCGGCGAGTCTGCTTCTCTACTTCCCCTAGCTCATGCACTCGCTCTCTGTCAAATAAATAAATAAAATCTTCAAAAAAAGAAAACAATTCCGTTTTTATAGAATCAAAAAGAAAATAAATACTTGGGAATAAGCTTAACAAAAGAAGTACAAAACTCATACTGAAAACTACAAAAAATTATCGAAAGAAATGAAAGAATATCTAAGTAATTGGAAAACAACCCCAGTTCAGGGACTGAAAAAGACTGAACGTTGTTAGATGGCAACACGCGCCCAGCTGATCTAAGGATTCAGCACAGTCCCCACCAGAGTCTCAGCTGACTATTTTGTAGAAATTGATAATCTTGTACTAAAATTCATATGGAAAGCCACTCAGAATATCCTAAATAATCTTGAAGAAGAATAACAGGGCAAAGGAAACATGTCTTTATTTCAAAACTCAAAACTTAAGAACAAAGCAATGGTAATCAAGATGTGATGGTGCTGGCATAAGGCTGGATATATACACAGGCAGAATAGATTTGAGAGTCCAGAAATAAAGCCACACATCAATGGCCAACCATTTTCATCATTAGTGCCAAGATCACTTAATGAGGGAAGAATAGTATTTTTAACAAATGGTGATAAGATAAATGATAACCACATGCAGAAGAAAGAAGTTGGACCCCATATATGAAAATTAACTCAAAATGGATGAAAGCCCTAAATGTAAGACCTAAAACTATGAAAACACTTAAGAGAAAGCAAAAGAGTACATTTTAATAAACTTTAGTAAAGTTTAATGAACTTGGATTTGGCAAAGGGTTCTGAGTACGACACCAGAACCATGAGCAGTGAAGAAAAATGTAAATGAATTGGACTTCACCAAAATTTAAAAGGCACCACCAAAAAAAGTGAAAAGACAACTTATAAAATCAGAGAAAATAGTTATAAAGTATATATCTGGTAAGGGACTTGTATCTAGAATAAAGAACTCTTAATAATAAAGAACTCGATAATAAAAAGACAAAATAAAAGACAGTAAAACAATAAATAAAAGATAATAATAATAATAGATAATAATGAAATAAAAGATAATAAACATAAAAAACAAAAAGAACTCAATAATAAAAAGACAAAACCCAATTTTTAAAATGGACAAAAGATATAAATAGACATTTGTTCAAGGAAGATATAGAGATGGCCAATAAGCACATGAAAAAATGCTCAACATTATTAGTCATAAAGGAAATGAAAATCCAAGCCACAGTGAAACACCATCTCACAAATACTAGCGTAGCTAAGATGAAACGGTTGGATAATAACAAGTGTTGTCAAGGATATGGAGAAACTGGAGCCCTGCCTCCACTTTGGAAAACATGCTGGTAGTTCCTCAGTTAAACATAGAATTACCATATAAGCCTGCAATTTCACTCCTAGGTATATACCCAAGAGAAATGAAAACATATTTGCATAAAAAAGGGAAAAACCGTGTGCCTGGGTGGCTCAGTGGGTTAAGCCTCTGCCTTCGGCTCAGGTCATGATCTCAGGGTCCTGGGATTGAGTCCCGCATCGGGCTCTCTGCTCGACAGGGAGCCTGCTTCCTCCTCTCTCTCTCTCTGCCTGCGTCTCTGCCTACTTGTGATCTCTCTCTGTCAAGTAAGTAGATAAAATCGTTAAAAAAAAAAAAAGGGAAAAACCTCATGGGGCACCTGGGTGGCTCAGTCAGTTGACATCTGAGTCTTGATTTTGGCTCAGGTCATGATCTTGGTGTCCTGGGATTGAGCCCCATGTTCGGCTCTGTGCTCAGCTTAGAGTCTGATTGTCCTCTTTCCGCTCCTCCCCCTGCTCACGTGCTCTTTCTCTCAAACAAATAAATAAAATCTTAAAAAAAAAAAAAGAAAAAAACTTATACATGAATGTTAACAGCAGGACTGGTCACAATAGCCAAAAGTGGAAACAACGCAAATGCCCATCAACTGATGAACAGATAAACAAAATGTTGTATAGCTATACAATGGAATATTGATCAGCCATAAAGAGGGACAAAGTGCTGATTCATGCTCCAATGAATGAAGCATAAAAACATTGTGCTAAGTGAAAGACGCCAGTCCGTAAATACCACACATTACACAATTCCCATCACATAAAATATCCAGAATAGAGGAATAGAAAATAGCTTAGGGCTAGGAGTGGGCTGGGGGTGGGGAAATGGAGGTTGACTGCTAGAGTATGAGAGGCAGGGATGCCTGGGTGGCTCAGTCAGTTGGACATCTGCCTTCGGCTCAGGTTGTGATCCCAGCTTCTTGGGATCGAGTCTCATATCAGATTCCCTGCTCCGCAGGGAGTCTGCTTCTCCCTCTGTCCCTCACCCCCACTTGCATGTGCTCTCTCTTTCTGGTGAGTGAATAAATAAAATCTTTAAAAAAAAATGGAGTATGAGGTTTCTTTTTGAGATGATGAAAATACTCTAAAATTGACTAGTGATAGATACACACACCTGTGAGTATACTAAAAGCCACTGAAATGTACATCTTAAATGAGTGAATTGCATAGTAATGAATTTTATCTAATAAAGCTGCAAAAAATGTGAAAAATAACCACAAGAAAGGTGGGTAGAACATAAAAAGCATCGTCTTCAGCTTAATGAGTCATAATTGAAAAGAACTTCCGTGTATCCCCCACTCAGGTCAAGGACTAGAATGTCTCTCTATCCCGGAAGATCCCCGTGTGTCCCCTGCCCATGGTGACACCTTTCCTGATTAACAGCTGTATTGAGGGAGTAATTGACATGCAATAAACTGTGCATACATAGAGTTTGCAATTTGATAAATTTTGATATACGCAGACACCCATGGAATCACCACCATCGGGAAAATAAACGTACCCCCCCAAGTCATGTCCCTGTGCCCTTTTATAATCTCTCAAATGCCCTCTCCCTGCCCCTTCCTGTCCCCAGGCAACTAATTATCTGCTTTTAGTTTGAGTTTCTTAGAACTTTATATAAATGGAATCATACAGCTTAAAAATGATATATATTTAATATATTTAATTTAAATAAATGTTTTCTATTATATATAATTATAAGTAAACAATTATATATTTGTATATATTTATATATTGTATATACTTATAGATAAACAGTTATACATATTTTTACAAATAGATTAGAAAGTGTTTCAAGGCAGGGATTTTACTGTGAACTCCCTGCATAATAGAGACTCACAGGATTTTTCTCCCTTACCCGTTTCCTTTCGATGGACCCGTTTTGACTGTCGATGATGCTTTCCTTGGATGTGCTCCTTGGCACACCCCTCCCCGGGTGCATGACTTCATTGTTTGACAGCCATGGACAAGTCCGTTTTCCCCAGCAGGCTGTGAGCACGGGCAGGTGCATCAAGCTGAGAAGAGAGAATGCCGTGGCACGGGGGATCAAGTGCAGACAGAACTGTTCATGCTATATTTAAGGAGAAGATACCCAGGGGAGTATACATTTTTGTGTTTCCAGTGCTGGTGCACCTGCATGAACAATACCTAGTGTGTGTTGAATGTACCTGACCTTCTCGATTTTTCCTTCATGCTTGGTGGTCAGAGTGTTTTTTTGTTCCTGTTTTTGTTTTTCAGAGAGGGAGAGAGAGAGCAAGCGCATGTCTAAGTGACAGGGAGGGACAGAAGGAGAGGGAGAGAGAGAATCTTAAGCAGACTGCATGCCCCAGCGAGGAATCTGGTATGGGGCTCGATCTCCCCACCCTGAGATCATGACCTGAGCCGAAATCAAAAGTCGGACGCTGAACTGACTGAGCCACCCAGGCACCCCAAAGTGTTCTTTCTAAAAATAACATACAAAGGAGTCCCACCCCCTGCTGTTAATCCCAAGAGGCTCCACCTGCTTCCTGGAGAGAGTCCCCATGTTCTGACCCAGCCCCCAGACCTCATGCTGAGGCCAAGCTCTCCTCTCGCACCTGCTCTCAACACCGCCTGCCTGTCTTTACTTTCCAGGATGCTGTACTCCCCCATCTTTCAGGGGAAATCTGGGGAGCCTCTCAGGGCAGGGACTCGGATGGCCTGCTGTCAGCTCCTGCTGTGCCATTCTGATGCTGGAAAAGCAGTTTTCACCAGAACCTTCTGTCTGGTCCCTGAGTCCCAGTGGCTGCTTTCGTGCATCTTTTGCCTGTGTGGAACTCAAGAAACCAGACTCCTTCTCCTGCCTCTTTCTCCTTCCCCCTGGTTTCTCCTTCCCGCCGACACAGAGAACAGGTGGTTCCAACGGGCAGATTGGAGTACCTCCCATTGTGTTTTGTTTACGTAACATGGCTGCAGGCCAAAGCTGTTATATTGTTACTGTTAAATCAAAGTCAAGATAGATGATGAGGGCCCCATTGATCAAGCACCTTGTAAGTGCCCAGCACAATGCCAGGTGCTACACACACTCCTCGGGCCTCACAGCACTTGTGGGAATGGCTTCTCCTAATTTCACAGGTGAGGAGACAGAGCCCCACCTAAACAATTTGCTGGAAACTTCCTCCCTGGGAAGAATCAGAACCAGATTCCACCCAGGCATTTCTGACCCTGTGTAGGCTCCCAAAATGTAAGGGGAAACGCAGAGAAAATATAGAGTTGGGGGAAAAGAATCACGTACAATATGTTTGGTTCCCACTTCTTGCCTTTTAGAAATGAAATGATGGTGCTGTGAGATTCTGGGAGCCCCTTGAGGACTCGCAGGTCTGGGCTCGGGGTCACTGCACTTAGCAACTGGAGCTGTCCGGGAGGAGCGGAGGGATGGCGGGCGGGTTGGGGGGGATGCTGGGCTGGGAGTGTTGTCAGGGAGGTAGCGCCTGTGTGCCTGGGAGGAAGCAGGTGAAGGAGATGGGAAAGGCTGCTCCCGGGATAGGGAACCACCTTCACAAAATCCTCAGGAGCTGCGAGATCAAGGCACATTTGAGAAGTGGAGAAGTCCGGCCAGACTCCAGGGCTCCCACCCAAGAGCACTGGGGAGCCAGTGAAGGTCACATGGAGGGAGGGACTCTGACTCAAGGCCCCGGGGTGCGAGGTTGGGGCTGCCCTGGCTGCAGGAGCCTAGGGGGATGTCTCCACACCGGGGACAGATCTGCAGGTGAGCAGGCGGGGTCCTGCTTCAGGAGCTCACTGTCTCTGAGTGACCTGTTCTGTTACACGGAGTCAGGCCTGAGGACCCAGCCTCAATGGGGATTCTCTGAGGAAGGAGGTTTTTGCTATTTAAAACCCTAGCCTTTTCCTAAGAGGGGTGGGCCGGTTAAAGGAGGTATCTCCTGCTGGGCTGGGACCAGAGCAGGGGCTGGGAGGAGGCTGTGAGGAGAGGGGCTCAGGGGGGCTGAAACCTCCCTCTGAGCCTGACAGGGCAGAGTCAGGAGAGGCCTAGGGGGGAGCCAGGAGGGAGCCAGGAGAGGCCAGTGTGGGCTGGAGCAGCAGGGGTGTTCTCCCAGTGGGGACGGGGCTGGAAGAACAGCGCTAAGCCCCGAGAAGCAGCTTCCTCTCTGGGTCCTTTGGCCCTGCTCCCCACCTACACAGTCTCTCTCTGGGACAGCTGCTCCCCTTTGATTTGGGGTGGGTTGAACCTATACTTGGGGTCCTCAGGCATGTCACAGAACAGGAGATGGGTGCTGGTCCCAAAGCAGAACGGTGGGACGGGCATTTGGGGCCAGGATTGCCCTTGAGAAGACAAACCTTGGAGAAATTCACAGACTATTTGCAGAAGGCCTTGGAAAGTAGAGCAGAGAGAATGGGGGTGTATGCGGCCGCTCCTCGGTCCCTTTGGTGCTGCACAGGAGAGGTGCCCATGTTTATTTGGGGCCAACACGTTATCTTTTGTGATTCTGTACAGACATAGCGCTGGTCCTATTATCTGAGTATAATAAGGAAAAGGGTCGTATTTGGAGTCAGGGCAGTGGCCATAGCCGGGAATAAGGGGTCGTCCCTTCATCCTCCAACCTCGTCCTGCCTGCTCCCACAGACGATGCCACCCGGGGTTGATCGGATGCCTGGACCCCTTCTTCACCCCACCCCGGGCCTGAGCCCGAGTCTCCATGTCTTCGTCCACAGAGGGTCCCCGGGGCCCTAGCCCTGGCTGGGGACCCAGCCCCGCCCAGAGGCCAGTCTGGTTTGGCAGAGCCCTCGTGAAGCTGCCATCCCCCACCCCACCCAGGGCCACCCTCAGAGGGGGCTGCCCAAAAGGGTGTTTGTTCCTACCCATAAGAAGGTGTTTCAGGCTCATTTCCCTCAGCTCACCGGGCCATGGATTGACAGCCCAGCCAGAGCAGAGGGGCCTGTGGGGCCCAGCCGGACCAAACTGGTCTGGCGTGAAGCGGGCCCTGCCCCAACTTGCTGCTCTCACCCCTCCCTCCGGCTCGCTCAGGGTCTGCCCAGGGTCCATCTCCCTGCCTCCCTGTCTTTCTTTCTTCTCTTCCTTCTGTCTTCCACCAGCCCGGCAGCCTCTCAGCCGCCCACCCGGCATCCTTCTGCCTCTCTGCTCTCCTCCCCTCCTGGACTTTCCCTGTCTTGCTGGAGCCCTGTCATTTTCTGCTTCCCTCATTTCTCTCTCTGCGCCCCACCCCTCCCTCTGTCCCCTCACCAAACCAGGCAGGTTTACTTAAACAACAAAGGGCGAGATTGTGCTCACAAACAAGATTCCCAGGGCCAGCTCTCAGACCCTAGTGTTGGAAAAAATGACGGGGGACCCAGCCAGCTGGGGAGAGGCTCGGGGGGTTGTGGGGACCCCGTGCTAGAAGTGGATTTGCAGGGAGAAATGTATACAAGGGTGTTCAGTTTCTGCCCTTTGATCTTGCTCCCCTTGCCACCTGCAGCAGTAAGAATAAAGACATGGAGAAGAATGGTCAGGATTGAGGTCAGTGTTGCTGCTGGCTGAGGCCCCATGCTAGCTGTCTCACGCGTACAGTATGGTATTCAATCACCACAAGAGTCCTATAGAATTAGTCTTGTTGCCCCTTTTAGCAGGCCAGGAGTCTGAGACACAGAGAGGTCATCTAGCCCCTAGGTAGCAGCCCAGCAGTGATTGGACTGACCCCAAGCCAGGTTGTTCTCTGTGCTAGGATAGTTGTCACATGCTGATTGCCTTTGCTACAGGATTTGAGGGACCTGGGAAAGGAGCTAGTGCCATCTTACCACTTTCCATGGGAGGACAATATTCAGGGAAGGTAGGGTTCAGCACTTGGTCGCTCAGCCAGCCATCAGTGCTGGAGCAGAGCCTGGACATCTGATGTCCAGGAGAGGAGGGGAAAAGCAGGTTTGGGACCATGTCTGTGGCCCCTGGAGGCCTCTTTCCTCACTGTGTGGCTCCAGTTAAGCCCTTGCCTCTCTCTGAGCTCTCACCATCCCAGCTTGAACAGTGGAGACCTAGAATCCCACCATGGGGCTCTGTAGAGGGGTTGGCTGCTGGGCTGGGGATACCTGGAAGAAGACCAAGGACTTTTTTTTTCAAACTTAAATTTCACCCTCTGCTTCTGCCTGTGATTTTCCTACCTGGGATCAAATCCTAGGCATTTAGAGGAATTAGGCAAAATGATGTTTTAAAAAGAAAACTCCATGGATATGGCCATAATGAAATTGGCTTCTCAGAGCACATCTCACCCCACAACAAAGGGGACAATTCTACTCTCTGGAGCACCCCAGACACCCCACTTTTAGGCCCCACAAGGCTGCCAGGTTGAAATTTGCCATTTAAGCTTTCCAAGAGGCACTCAAAAAGGTAAAGAAAACATGTAAATATTATCAGTAGTGTATTTTTTTTAACCTAGGAGAGCCAAAGTGTTGGATTCCACATGCAGTCAGTAGAAAAATACGTCATGAGACATTTTCATTCTTTGTGTGCTCAGCCTTTGAAATCTAGTGTGCATTTTACACCTGCAGTGTATCTCCCTGTGGCCCAGCCACGTGTCAGGTGCTCACTAGCCACAAACGAAGCAGATCTAAATCATCCGTCAGACCTTGACCCTCCTCTGTGTCAGTGGCCTCCAACTGCGCTCAGAACATGACGAGGCCCTTCATGATCCGGGCTGCTTCCTGAGAACATCTCCCCCCTTCTTTCTTACCCACTGCGGCACCCTTTCTGTGCACATGCTCAACCTCTTGCCTCTTGCATGTGCCAAGCTTGCATCTACCCCAGGACCTTTGCTCTTGCTCTTCCTTTGCTCAGGGTGCTTGTCTTCCCAGCTGGTGCGATTGATCTCCCTGTGTCATTTTGTTCTCTGCTCACTCACCACCTCCTCAGAGACCCTCCCCAAACACACCCTCTAAGGGGCACCCCACTGGAACGTTCTCCATCCTATCACCTGCTTTATCTCTAAGACTCTTGCTCTTTGGAACCAACTTCTTTCTTGCTTTGGCTCCTTGCTTTGATGTTTGCTTGCTGTCTGGAATGGCCTGCTGTCCTCCGCAGAACCTCATACGTGGTAAGCCCTTAGCAACACTCACTGTCTGAATGAATCTCTCAGAAAAGTCCAAATGTGGCCTCACTGACTGTAAATCGTCCGCACCAAGGCTTTGAAAAGATGTGGGCACTCACGTGCTGAGGGCACAGCCCAGCAGGGGAAACTTAACCCAGCGGCCATCTGCTAAAAGTGTGATCTCCTGGCAAACTTCATCAAAGCTCGCATTTATGAAGTTTTCCATCCTTGACCACTCCTGGTCATGCCTAATGAGTCTGTGACTGCATACAGCCAGGGCCTGCCTTGGGAGCAGCAAATATCCTCCTAACATTTCATGGTGATAGAATCCTGATCTGAAAGGGACCAGGATGGGGGGTGCCTGGGTGACTCAGTCATCAAGTGTCTGCCTTCAGCTCAGGTCATGATCCCAGGGTCTTGGGGTCGAGCCCCGCATTGGGCTCCCTCCTTGGTGGGAAGCCTGCTTCTCCCTCCACCACTCCCCCTCCTTGTATTCCCCTCTCTTGCTGTGCCTCTCTCTGCCAAATAAATAAATAAAATCTTAAAAAAGAAAGAAAGAAAGAAAGGGAACAGGATACTGACCATCTAACACTCTTGGTCTGTAGTTCATATGACCTATGTAGGTCAAAGCCCCTAGCCCAGGCTTAGCACACAAGGGGTGCACTAGGAAACATGAGGGCTCTTCAGAGCAATTTGGCAAATAGATGTAGGGCTCCTGGCATGCCATGGGCATGGGGCTTAGTGCCAGAAATTTATGGAGAAAGAAGGCCCAGGTGGCAGGCACCTACTAGGTGTCCTCCTTGGGCAGAGGAATTGTTTTCCAGCCTGGCTGCTGGCCACTGCATAGGGAAGAAAGAGCTTCCTGCTTCATCCTAGATCTGACCCAAGTCTCTGTTTGGGGACATACCTGCCTTTCCTCCACTAGGTCACTGGTACTGGCATTCTACTGGTGGCCTGGGAGCTCAGCGAATGTCAACCCAATGGAGTGTATCCAGTCCTTGGGACTTTTGGGAAGGTCACTGAAGGAAGACCCAGGCAGGACAAGAGCTCTGGTACTGTAGGCATGGTGTCCCCTTCCTTGAGTCACTTAGGGGTTTAGATTGGAGGATAGGTTGTCCCAGGATGTTTAGGAAGAAGACCTTGCCTCAGAAGAAATCTGAGAAGCAGAACAAGCAGGCCTGTGGCGGCTGACGCAGGGCACATGCCCAGGGCTCTCCCACACTGCCTGTCTTCTCCACTCTGTCCTCTCTGGAACCATTAGGGATCCATAGGACCTGGTTTGAAAACCATGGGCATATCCTCTCTGGGAGCCCAAACTGGAGGTCTCAAGCTGGCCCTGCCTCTTGCCAGCTTGCCAGAAGTGAGGGGTACCCTCACTTCTTAAAGAAGTTCAGGGTTTCTTCTGTGAAATGGAGCTAATAATTGCATCTACCTAATAGGGATGCTTTGGTCCTGCATACAGTGGCTCTGGTTTCCCAAAGAATTAAGACCATTGACTCCTTGGTTTTGCTACACTCACCATAAAATATTTCCAGACACGTAAGCATTCAAGCACCTGCTTGGGGTCTGGGGAGAGGGAAGGAAGGGGGTTCAGTAAAAGCGAGCTCAAGCTGCACCTGTCCTCTGTGCTGGGGCTGCGCCATGCAGGCTTATGCAGTCTCTGGGGCCTGGAGGGGTTGGGAATGAGGTTGGCATGTATTCTGCACCATTCTTGGTCAGGGAGGCTGGCTAAGGAAGCCCCATCCTGAAGACAAGACGCCTGGGAACAATAGCCAGGTGTCCTATAGTGGAATAAGCCTCACTCTGCCCCTCCCCCTGCCTGATCATAATCCTAGACGCCTGGGCCAGGCTCGAATGCCAGGAACACATGCAAACAATCATCTGCAACTGAGTAGTCTGAAGGGATAAGGGTATAAAAAAAAGATAGTATTTGGGGCGCCTGGGTGGCTCAGTGGGTTAAAGCCTCTGCCTTCGGCTCAGGACATGGTCTCAGGGTCCTGAGATCAAGCCCCGCATCGGGCTCTCTGCTTAGCAGGGAGCCTGCTTCCTCCCTCTCTCTTTGTCTGCCTCTCTGCCTGCTTGCGATCTCGGTCTGTCAAATAAATAAATAAACTCTTTAAAAAAAAAAGATTGTATTTTAAAAAATTATTTAAATTAATTTAATTAACATACAGTGTATTTTTGGTTTCAGAGGTAGAATTTAGTGATTCATCCTTTGCATATAACACTCAGTGCTCATTCCATCAAGTGCCCTCCTTAATGCCCATCACCCAGTTAGCCCATCCTCCCACTCCCCTCCCCCTCCAGGAACCCTTAGCTTGTTTCCTATAATTAGGAGTCTCTTATGGTTTGTTTCCCTCTCTGTATTTAATTGTTGAAGGTGGAACTTATATTTATGTTCTCTGTAGTTTTCTGTAGGTTTGAAAAACCTTTTTCTATGTTTTGAAAGCAGACATTACACAGCATACCATTTCATCTGTAAATATTCTAGCAGGGACCCATTAAAAGGGGCTCTTGCAAAAAATAACAAACACAGTGGTATTATTGCCTTAAAAAGACTAAAAACAATTCTTTAGTACAATCAAACTTTGAGCCTGTGTTTACATTTCCCTGACTGTCATATAAAAATTTTAAGTGTGTTCTTTACATTGGGATCCAATTAGAGGCTGACCTTTCACTTAAGTTTCTCTTGATTCATAAGTTCCTCTTTTATCTTTTATTTTCTTAGACTATTTTGTTGAAGACATCAGATGGCTGATACTATAGAGTTTCTTACACTGGGATCATTCTATTTTCAACCTCATGTATCATGTCCTGTATTCCTCTGTCTCCTGTATTTGCTTGAAATTGATAGTGAGACTTTTGGGGTTGACTAGGATTTTTGACATGGTTGCTTCATCGGTACTGGGTTCTTCTTTCACAAGGCACAGGACGTCTGGGTATCTTGTGATGTTGGCAGCTAATGATATTCATTGCCTAGATCTACTAATTCATTGGATTGTGAAGGAGTGACATTCAAATTCTTTCAACCCTTCTTTATTTTTTAGCTGGACTGCTTCTATAAGGAGTAGATTCCCCTCATCAGCTGTGCGGTGACTTTGAGTTCCTGGTTGTAAAAGCAGGATAAACACTTGTTGCTTCTGCTTGATGTATCAGTTACTATGATTTGGTTCCCCAGCTTCTTCCAGAAATAACCACTGAGTTTGTGTGCATGTGTGTGTGTGCTTAATATTACTACGATCCCATTGATTTAAACATCTTTGATTTCTTTCAATTCACGGCAGTTACTATCTTTCTTGATGTCCCAATCATACCATCTTTGGCCAATGGAAGTTACTGGAATGGGCTTCTGAGTCCTTTTGATATACTCTGTTAATTTTCTGTAGCTCACTGTCTCTATAAGAAATGATGCTCCAAGCTCCTTGTACATCCCTTGACTCAGAATTGTCCATTTATATAAGGAATCCGGGTTCCTTTTAGTGGGGAGTGGTATTTAGACACCATAATCTGGATCTCAAGGGGTGCTCAATGTACAGGACTATTCATATTTCCAAACTTTTTTAGTGGACAAAACTAGAAAAATAAGATAAATCCTAAGTTTATACTGATATATCCAATTCAGATTTGACCAGAGTCTTAACACTTCATTGGTTCTACTCTGTGATTTCCTTTAACCATGCTGAAAATCTCAGCTTTGAAAACTCCAGTATAGCTACTCATTTGATTTACCCTTTATCACACACACAATGGGCTCAGAAGAATAGTAGCGTTACGATTAGCAAAAATGACTTAAGATTTTGGAGGGGCATTTCTTTTTGCCTTTAGGTTATATCCCACTAAGAATGTGTGTTAAATTACTAAGCTGTAATAACATTTGAGTCTTGAACAGGGCTCCTTGCTCAGTGAGGAGCCTGCTTCTTTCTCTGCCTGACACTCCTCCTGCTTGTGCTCACTCGCTCTCTCTGACAAATAAGTAAAATGTTTTAAAAAAGAGATTTTATTTATTTGAGAGACAGAAAGAGTGTATAAGTGTGGGCAGGGGCAGAGGTAGAGGGTCAAGCAGACTCCCCAGTCAGTGTGAAGCCTGATCCTGGGCTTGATCCCAGGACCCTGAGATCATGACCAGAGCCAAAGTCAGATGCTTAACCAACTGAGCCATTCAGGTGCTCCATGAAAATGCATTTCTGATGGTTTCATTCTCAAATCTGAAGATGAGGGATGTTCAAAGCTGACTTCTCATGTCTCTTTCACCTTATTTGCTCCCTTCCTCTCTCCACTAAGGACAATAATTTCTTAAAGTATGCTTTTTCTTTTCATTTTTTTTCTGTAAATAAGCAAACACACACACACACACACACACACACACACACACACACACACAGCATCCTCCCTTTTTCTTGGGTTCTCTTCCAGAGAGCTTGCTGTAATAGGTCTAGGCTAGGGCCCAGGAATTTGCATTTTATTCCCCTTGGCCCTTCCAAGGGATTCTGGTGCAGGTTGTCCATGGACCACAGTTTGGGAAACATAACTCTAAAGATTTGGAGTGGTGGGGGAAAATCTCAAGGCAGTGGCCTTGGCGGGGAGTATGCCTGAATAAAAGTGCTGTGACAGCCAATGGCGAATAACAAGGAGACAGCATGGTAAGTCCAGCCTGCCCAGGTTGGGAGGAGTATTTTACTGCTGACATTGTTGAGAATTCCCAGAACATGGAGACAATGCACAGGCTGTGTGGGTGTGGGTCTGCCCCTGTAGAGGGGCTCTCTCAGGGAAGCAGGGAGGAAGACCTGGGGTGAGGGGATAGAAGAAACAGATGCCTGGCTTACTTATCTTTCATAATCAGGTAGTAGGGAGCTATGGATAGTCCTTGAGCAATAGAAAGGACTATTCTA